>JANEHK010000107.1:274314-300427 GCA_025960845.1 Tachycineta bicolor
CCTGCTCTGGACTGAAAACCCAGGGGAGCACTGGGGGCTGCACCTGCCCCCAATGGGGCCTGGACCTCGGCATTTTCCAGCAGCGCCGGAGGGACTGGGACTGAGGACAGACTGAGAGAGCCGAGCTACACCCACAGCAAGGACTTTCTCAATTTGCCCATCTCACTTCAGAAGGAGAGGTTTTAATGTTTCATATTATTCTTTCTTTAGACTTGTATGCACTTTATTTGTTTAGTAAAATAGTTTTTTCCACTTTTCTCCACAAAGGGTTTTTTTTTCCCGGACTGGTTGGAGGGAGGGGCCACTTGGGTTTGCTTCCCAGAGGGATCCTATATTTGGGTTTTCCCCCAAATTTGTCTCCAAACCAGGACACCTTTTCTCATTCCAATTATACACTAAGGTAGTACACATCAACGGGGACAGATTCACAACTGAAGAAAAGCAGAGAAATATGCTAAAATTAACATTTGGGTATTTCAGAACGAAATACAATATAAACCCAAATAATGTACAACAACACAGAACAGATTGAAAAATTGTAAGTGTTGTGCTGCATGACATTATTGATGCTGTTATGGACAATCAATAGCCAATTTAATATAAAGTAATTTTATTTTGCCATTTTAAAAATAATAATCTGAAACAGCCAGAATAAATGAGACAACCTCGATCCTGGGTTATCAAAGTTCGGTGAACGTAGAGATGGTCACAACTGAACCAGTCTTCCCCTCTTCACAATCACCTAGATTCAGTGGGCAGGTTTTATACAGTTTTTCTTCCCTGAGGCAGCTTTGTTGTTAGTTCATATCTGCTACGCATATTCATGTGTTTTCCTTCTCTGGCCGCTTGGCTCCAAATGCTTCTTCCCGGCAGAATCAGGCACTTGAATGGGGTTCCAAGAAGTCGGCATTGGGATGCTGATAGCGACATCTCTGGGTCTTCCTCTTCTAGACTGGTATCATGTGTTAATCACCGGAGGAGGCAGATGGCTCTTCCTTTGATGGATGGGACATCTCCTGTTTGGCCATTCCTTTTGGTTGTTAATTTGGGCTTGCCCTGCCATTGTCTGGAATCTCTACGATTGCAAATTAGTCTCGGTAAGCAGAAAAGTTTCCAGTTTTGTGGAAACCTTCTGCTTGTAATACAGTTTATAGTTTATAACATATAAAACACGAATTTATCTCAAAACATATATCAAAATGCCGCTTAGGTTTTGCCTTTTTTTCTATGCTCTCTGTATTCTTCACACATATATTTGTAGCTCTGTAGCCTATTGTATTAGTGACTAGTTTTCCCAGTACTTTTCCATGCCCCAGATCGGCTGTGAGACGTTAATTTTGAGGAACTAAGGATTTTTAGGAAAGTTAAGATAATAAGTTGCTGAATTAGCTGAAGTAGATAGGTAAGCTTTGTTCGCAGTTAACAGAAGCCGGATCTTAGATAAACTACCCCGGATTTAGTAACTCATTGCTCGTCAGCTTTATGTTTATGTAGCTGTGCCTGTAACGATAAAACAAGATGCGGTAAATAAGATATAAGATAACTGCAGACTTCCTGCTTAAAGAACCTATTGAATGCAGGAAACTGTAAGTTCAACCAAGGATTCATTTGTCACGATTGCATTGAAAAGGTAGAAAGGTCAGGATGAGGAAGACTCATCTTACTTCCTCATTTTGGGTGACCCCTCCCCAGAATAGACCCCCGACTCATTTTAAGAAACAAAGTACGCATGCTTAATAGCCTTTTTGCCAATTAGCATACGAAGCGAGGAATGGGAGGTGACAGCAGCATGAATATGCATTTGTATTTTGGATATTCAACACTTTTGTAAATAAAAGGCTTTGTAATTACCTGTGAATTTCCCAGTGCTAATTAGGGAAATATCCCGCCGTGCTGCCTGGCCGTAATAAACATACACTTTCTAACTTTAAACTGTTAGAGAGTTTTTGTCTGTCACAGTTGGGTATCAATACTAGATCAATACCTATATTTGTTTAATAAGCCAGCTGGGAGGGGGAGGGAAGCGAGGCGTGCGTGTGTGTGTATGTTTGCCACTGGCTGAGATTGTTCATTGGTGGAGAAAAGCAAATTACAATGCGAAAGTTTCTTTCGTGTTTAACACACGTGTATTTTGAATTGAGAATTGACCTGGGCACGGAGTGGCCAGGAGAGGCCTGGCCCACTCCTTAGTGGAAGGCAGGGGAAGGGCCCCCACTTCCTACAGGTTGGTGGGAGGCGGTGTTAGGAAAATTAATCCATGAACACCAGAGGTTTATGTCCAAAAAGGAGACAGAGGAATCCTTTTACTTTATTTGAATAAAGGGAGAGGCCATGGGGCTGTTATAAACACGATAGACCAAATTTTAGAAATCAAAATTTAGAATTTTATTGAGAGACAAAATGACAGTCTCAGACAGCCACAATTAAAAGGACAGCGTCGAGCCCGGGATCGGCGCTGGGTTAACCACGGTAACACACTCTGCCAGTATGCTACCCCCCAAGTTCACATTTCTGGCTTGAAGCTGCCTCTTTTTATACACTGAATCGCTGAGAAAAGCTGGGGCTCTGAGGTTTTCCCCCTCCGCGGCAACCTCGTTAACTATTCATGTTCGGGTTCTGGTGTTTCTGAATAGTTTTTCCTGGGCAAACAATGTCCTTAATCGTCGAGCCCAGGTGTGGTGTATATATGATAATGTCCGGAGGAGACGGATGAGATACTGATCTGATGTAATCATTCGGTTCCCGGGCTGCCCATCTCCTTCTTCCGTTGTCTTTGTGTTGTTCTTAAAGTTTCCTGGCAGAGGTATCCCCGTGTCCCTCTTGGTGTAATTCTTCACATAGTTTCTCGTGTCCCCTTTTTTACTGTGCTGCCAGCAGGAAATACCTCATCCCCCTCTCTGTGTAACTTTTGTCTCATTTTTCTTACAATATATTCGAGTAGATATGAAACATATTTTATATGGGTGTATTACAATACAAACATATTACAAACACGAATTAACTTTAGGACACATATCACAGGGCATTTCCCCTGGGGTCTCTCAGTTTTTCAGAGGACGCAGCCTCCTTTTTATCCTAATTTCCCGGCCGCATTTCCCTCTCTCTTTCCCCATTGGCTGAGGTACTTGAGAGGTACAGACTTCCCGAAATGCCTAAGACCTAAGATTCCCCTTTTAATGTATAACCCCCCCTAATTTTTAATTTTTATGGGATTTATGGGTTTTCCCCCATTGTTGCTTTCATCTTTCAATATTCAATTTCATTTACAAACAAACCATAGGTTTGTAAAGGCAAGTATCTTCTTTTCCATTCATCAATCAGTAGAATCCTTCTCATTGTTTCTCTTATCTCTCAGCGCTAGTTTTATCTACTAGCAGACTCAGGGCTTGTTTGTAAAGACAAATCTCATTCCTCTCAGCGGGGAAGGAGCCCCCACTTCCTACAGGTTTTGTGGAGCGGTTCGCGCCATTGCAGGGGAGGGGGGGGAAGCACCCCCACTTCCTATGTTCCATCTGTGGAAAGTTTTTTCCAAGATTTAAGGGCAGCAGCAGCTCCCAGACTCCCGGGACGTTTCCGCGAGCGAGGCGGACACGCCCCCCCCCGTGACGGACGGAGAACAGCCGCTCTGACAGGAGTCGAGGTGACTCCTGTGGGTGCCCTGGTAACAGCCGGGGGATGGGGCGGGGGAGCGGTCCCGGCAAGGGCCCGGGACCAGGGCCGCCGCTGCGCCCCTTGGCCCCTGCTACGGCGTGGAGATGGGGCCCACCCCTGAGCTCCGCCCGTGCTGGCCCGGAGGGGGCCGGGAGTGTGAAATCTGCGGGCGGGAGACTCACCCCCCGGGCGGCACCGATCTTGCTGCTGTGGGAGACGGGGGAAAAGGCAGAGTTGAGTCCCTCGAGGAAGCTAATGTCACATTTGTAGGCAGGAATGACTCTATCGCAGTTTCCACAATAACGAGTTTTGTTTTAGAGAGACCCGAGAACCGTTGTGAGCAGCGGCACGGCCCGGGCGCTGGCGCGCCAGAGGTATCCCCGGGCAGGTGTGCCCGCACCGCGCGTCTGTCCCTGGGCCGTGCGGTGGGCAGCAAGTGCTCATTGTGCTATTAAGCACAGACACTGAGTCCAAAGAAAAAGAAGTTGTTTTTTCAGGCTCCCTTAAACCAGGCTATAAGTAAGCAGAGTCCTGTGTTAACCAATACCTTAGAATGGAAACTGAGCTAAGATACTGTAAGAGCTGTTATTGCCAGAGGGGTAAGAGAAATAAGAACTTTCTTCCAACCTTTAAAATATGAATTAGAAAAACACTGAGTGATTTATCAGTTTCTCTATTTGCCAAACTCTCCTAAGAAGGATCCATTAGAATTTTGCAAAAGGAGAATAACAGATAGTTTAGGGTGGTTTACTGAATTGAATTTTAAAAGTACCTTCTCCTGCATCCCTGTGAATAAGAAAAGCCAAGGACTCTGTGCTACTATATGGAAGAATCCTAAAATAGGGAAAAAGAGCCAGCCCACCAAAACAGTCCTGCCTGAGGGTTTAAGGCACAGCCCAACAATATTCAGAAATCAGCCGGCAAAGGAACTGGAGAACTGGAGAAGTCAACAACTGAGAATTGCTGCATCCAACCAGCAGCCAAGAATTGCTACATCCAACAGTTACATGCAACCCACTGTAAGTCTGTTCTGTGAACATCCGCAACATGTACCCTATGCCGTGTTACTGAAACAGGTTAATGTTATTCTGAAAATGTTTGCTGTTAATCCTGGTATGTCTCTGTTCCCAACACTAACTGATAATGTATCTGCAGACTGTGGAAGAAGCCTATTCCAGCAGACCAGACCTGAAGGATGTGCCAGACTGGGAGCTGTATGCAGACAAGAGCAGCTCCATGTGAAATGGCAAACAGGTGACAAGTTATGCAGTGACAACCATGAACCAGGTAACCAGGGAAAAGGCCTTGCCATCAAATGTATCATCACAAAAGGCTGAACTGATTTCATCAATGAAAGATCTAAAACTGAGCAAAGTCATCTGGAAGGAAAGAAGACTGGCAACCATTCAAGATAATAGAATTGAACACTCTGAACAGACCCATGCACTGCTACAGAATATTTGGGAATACAGAGAAGCAGCTTTTACGCATTGCAAAGCTCAGCAAAACAGGAAAACAACTTCCGAATTATTAATCATTTTGCTGATAAAATAGTAAAAGGGGCTTCAGAAAAAGGCATCTTAACAGTGGTGCCACAGAAGGAAATTGATTTGTCAAGGTTTGTCCCAAAGCGTGATTTAAAGGACCATCAGTTTTCTGGCACAAAGGCTGAAATCAAGGAAAGTGAACAGATGATTACACCAGAAACAACCCAAACATGGCCAAAAGAGTTGTGTTAAAAATAAGAGGCAGGAAATTTTCCTGGGGACTATTGGCAGATAGATTCTGCTGAGTTACCAAGCAAAGAAAGAAACAGGTATATGTTGGTGTTAGTTGACACCTTTAGTGGACGGTCTAAAGTTTAACCCTGTCGCACTAACACAGCAAGGGAGGTGGTGAAAGTCTTTCTCAATAATATAATTCCAAAGGTTTAGGGTTCCTTTGGGGTTGGTCCTCCAGTGATCAGGGAAATTAGTCAAATGTTGGGAATTGTTTGGGATCTGTAAATTCCCTATATACCCCTGTTGGGGGTTAAGTTTGTTCCTTTTTTTTTTTTTTTTTTTTAATAGAATTTTTCCACATAAGTTGCTAAGGGACTAAGTACTGGTGCTTAGATGGTGCATGACCAACACAAAGGAGGTGGAAAGTCGGGAGGGGGAAGATCACAGAGTTTTGGGGCAGGAAAAGGACAGGGCAGGGGGAGTTGCGGCTCTTCTTGCTCTGGGCATCGGAGAGGATGGCCAGGCTGCTGCTTGCTTCGGGAGGAGTCCACTGTCAACAGAAAGTCTGGTCCTGGGAGATCTACCATCATCTGCTCATATGTCCAGGATATCTGAGCTCCTCCCCCTGTCCTGCTGGAACTGGGCCAGCTCTGTCAGGCTGTCTTGGTTTTCTTCAGCACTGCTCTTTTTGCTATGCTGTAGCCCTGCACCGCCCTGCCTGCTGGGGACATCCTGCCATTCCAGCCACCAGCCCAGGAGTTTCCACCGTTCCAGCTTGGTGCTCTCAGAGTCCCAAGGGATCAGACTGCCCCAGGCTTCATGAAACAAAGCCCCTCGAGGTTCTTGGTTCTGTTTATTATTAATGCTGTAGTTGTTTGTTTGCCTTGTTATACATACTAGTAAAGAACTGTTATTCCTTTCCCCATACCTCTGCCTGAAAAGCCCCTTTAATTTTCTAAATTATAACTTGGAGGGAGGGGATTGGAATTCCCCATTCCTAGAGGCCTTGCCCCTCCGTAGCAGATACCTGTCTTTCAAACCAAGACAACCCCAGATGAGTAGTAAAGCTGAATGTGGGAATGGAACCTTCAGAATACAGATTAGTAAAATTTGTCATAAACATGCATGACATGGGTTCAAATCTTGCCCATAGCCTCACTGAGAATCTGCATAAAATCAAGCCAGAGACAACATGAATCCTTATGAAATATTGCATGGCAGGCCATATCAAATTGTGTATATTATGGGAGAAATCCATATGA
This sequence comes from Tachycineta bicolor, assembly GCA_025960845.1. Classification (NCBI taxonomy): domain Eukaryota; kingdom Metazoa; phylum Chordata; class Aves; order Passeriformes; family Hirundinidae; genus Tachycineta; species Tachycineta bicolor. Next base: position 280,949 of record JANEHK010000107.1, read on the forward strand.
GGGGAAAATTGACTTGCTGAGGTATTTAACAAATTTTAAGTTCTACTTTGCAGAAGCTCCAGAGATTCATCATGCTATCCAGAAAAACCTGCCCATCTGTTCCAGCCTGGAGACTGAGTCAATGTTAAATGGAAAGAGAGTGGAAAGGGCCATTCCAAGCCCTGACTACCCTCACCAAAACCAGAGGTGCTGGCAAAGAACCCTGAATTCACTGCTACAGAGTAAAGAAGACTTCTGTTCCTGGAACAACTGGAAAACAAAGACTGATAAAAATCAAGATGATGTAATTTAAATTGCTGTTTTGTGCCTCTTATCTACACAGCTGCTAACCATTATTCAGATTTGGCCCTAAAAATTTGCATGTAGCTCTAGTTCAAAATGTATCCAAAAACTCTTCATAAGAACAATTTGTCAGGGGGATGTTGGATATAAAAATAGGGCCTGGTAAGTTTTGCCCCTAGATAAAGATCAAGCCTGTGTCCATGTGGCTGTGATTCCAAATATAATATTTAATAATATTGAGGCTATTGACAAGAATGGCTCTTAATTTCCTACTAACCACAAAATCATTAACACTAGTTGTTGTTCTTATGCAGATCAGAGTGAAAAAATTGCTAAGGATTTGGTTGAAATTTGAAAGCAAACTCATTCCACACCAGGTAGCTCTCAAAGGAGCTCACTGAACCTTGAGTATCTTCAATACATTCCCATCATGGTTACCAAACAGAGCCTGGATAAAAAAGTATTCATAGTAGCTGTAGTTATAGTTGGCATCTGTATAACAACTAGTAAGATAGCTGGTTGTATAAACTGGTAGTGTGGTTAAATATGGAGTACAGAATTGTTAGTCTCTAAAAAAAAAAAAGGGGGGGGGAGGGGGAAATGATGCCGTTTAGGTTTTGCCTTTTTTTCTATGTTCTCTGTATTCTTCACACATACATTTGTAGGTCTGTAGCCTATTGTATTAGGGACTAGTTTTCCCAGTACTTTTCGATGGCCTTTCCTTAAGCAGAAAGACAAAATTCCAGAGCTCCAAGCCCCGGGAGGTACAAGGCCCCTATCCTATCTTGGTTCTTCCTGGGAACCAAGGTCGAGAACAACTTTTCCAGATATATTCTCATGGACAAAGTACAACTAATGCTGAAGGGGGGGCTCCAGAGAAGGGGATTGACGGGGGGAGGGGAGGAGAATTGCATCACCACTTGTCCTCCTAATTGATGCCTGTGGTGGTGCAGAACTGTTTTATTAGGTTTTTGTAAGAAATTTATGTTATGGTTCATTTCACTGTATCCCCAATTCTGTATCCCTTTTGTGTTGTCTGTATAATAAGGTGTTTTGTGTCAATCATCCCACCCCCCCACATGACATGTAACATCCCCTCTGCCCCTGCCCCCCCCTTTCTCTAGGGCAGCCTGTCTATCACTCCAGCGGTCCCTCCCGGATTGCGAAATCTCAGGGAGAGGGCTTCAGGTGATAGGTAGCCTGGGGGAAATTCTTTTCCTCTGGGGGTGGTTGGTCCAAGGCTTGGGGGTGGGCACACCTTGGACCCACTGTACCCCCTGATTTGTTGTCTTGTTGTTTCCTCCCTGGAACCCCTCCCCCGCATATAGGGGGTAGGAGGGAGGAAGAGGCTCTCTCAGCCCTCACCTCTCAGCCCTCTGGACTCTGAGGTCTCTCAGCTCTCAGCCGCTCGCCTCAGAGCTCCCTGCTAATAAACATCTTTAACCTGCTAAGCTGAGAGCCAGCCTTTTCTCTTCTGCTGCTATTGACTGTCTCGATACATGGAGTCTAGCTGCTGAGCCGAGAAGCCAAAACGAACTGGAAACTTTGTGTCTGTGTTGACTCGAGCTAGCTGGGGGTCAGCTCCCGCCCCGAGCGGGACAGAACCAGACACAGATGCCTTTTATCAATTAGGCTAATTTCCTAAAACCTATAAAAATGTACTCACCCGTGGGCAGGGTGGTGTAATGGTCTTAATTTAATGAAAGTGGGCAGAAACACCAATTAATGTAGAGGTTTTAATATTTATTCTTTTTCTGTGGGAAGGAGAGATAAGGAGAAAAAGCAAAACAGGCTTATGCTTTAAAAATGAACAAAAATAGTTTTATTAACACACACTAAAAGAATGAAAAAAAAGCTGAGAAAAAGAAAACTTAAACCAAAACAGAATGACACTTTAAAACACTCTTCTCTCCCCTTACAAACTATTAACTTTCTTATTAAACAACATAGAAAGACACAACTTGATATTTTCAGTCAGTTTCACTATTTAGACATAATCACTCATTACTTTAGGAGACGAGTCTCTCTAAGGTTCTCATGAAGACGTTTGCCACAAGACACAATAGTCCAGTCCTCCCAATGTCACACATCTGCTGCCGCCCAGAGTTTTCACAGACTGATATTCTATCAGCAAGGCCTCTCAGTGTATCTGGGGTACTATTTATGAATACTTCTTCTAGTCTAAAATCATTTTTGTCTCAAAGGCTGAGACCTCCTTTTAACCCAGGAGCAGGAGCTTTAAAGTTCTCAATTAAACCTCAATCACGTCCATCCTCAATTTTGATTAGAATTAGCATTCTCCCCAACAACATTAAGATGCTACAAAGAACAGTCCATTTCTCCATCATTTACCCTAGAGAAGTCTGGTTAAAAATGTCTACTTCTTCAATCCTATTCCAATATTATTAGTTCTTTCACTTCTAATCCACTGACTTCATGCAGTGTCTGTTCTACGTACCCTCTGTTTTCTTCTTTCTCTCAAGGAAGAGTTGTGCTTTAAAAGCTCCATGTTCCTAGGAAAGGGTTAAATCTTCCCAGGCCTGTAAGGGCCATGTACAGGCCTCGGGCTGCAGGGGCTGAAGAAAATGCAAAGCTGTGCTGATGGAGTAAGCTGGTAGATGTCCTTTTTTCCACTCCTCAGTCTCATGCAGGGTGGCCGGGCTCGGAACTGCCACAAAGCTATAAACACGTGGCATTGCTGAGCAGTTGTTTTTTTGGGTTTTTTTCTTCCTGGCAGCAGCCAGGAGAAAAGGGCTCAACCCAGGCCTCTCCCATGCAGGCAGCAGCTCTCAGAGGCCCAGCCGGGCCCGGCCCAGCCGCCCAGAGGGCAGTGGGGCCCAACCCGGGCCTGCCCACCGCCTACGGTGTTACCTCATGGCTGAGTCCCAAGCAGGAGAAAGAGGTCTGCAGCAGATTAGAATTTTAAATGTCCTTTCCAAAGTCGCACTGACATCCTTATTGGTCAAACTAGCTGCCAATATCTTGGCTAGCTTTGTGATAGGTCTCTGTCCTCTTTCCCCTCCCCCCCCCCCAACCACTCCATGGTCCCGGCAGGGAAAAACATTTCACATTTCTCTATAACCAGAAAACAAAACTATGCTAACCAATGATAGGTGGGCTTTTGTGGACATCTTTCCATAACTACCTCTGAAGGCCTTCAAATAAAGATCCCCTTTTATATTACCTCCTTACAAAAATTACCTTGAGTTTCATTTCCAGGTTGGGCAAAAGGCAACGTTATAGGTAATTATCTCTTTTCCTTAATAAAAAGGCAAAGAGCTGGAGATTAGTAGCATTTTGCCTGTGTGTATGCACACCTTGAACTACTAGATTTTCAAACTTATGATTATTTTAAATAGAGGTAACAGGAATACCTTACACTTTACAAATACATATCATAATAATGCATATCATAATAAAAAATATGTTGCAGTTCAACAGGAATTAATCACTACCATAAATTTATTTTTTAACGTTAAAAATAATTTTTTTTCACTGCATAACAAATGTGGTAGCTTAGCATATTTAGTTTTCATTTGCTGTGTCAAATGTTGCATGACTGTAAGAAAATAGGACAAAATAGGCTTTTTAGAAAATTTTCCTATTTATGTTGGCCATTTGGAAATTAAAGTGACTCCAAAAGCTGGTGCTTTTAGAAAAATACATTATTCACAATTTGTAGTCACAGTTTTAAACTATTTAATATAGTTTCATTAAGACTGTCCTAAGAGCTTCCATACTTAGCAAGCATCACTCATATATGAATCAAATCAGTGAAGATGTATAGCATATATATTCTGATATAGCTTCCATAAAAAGTCCAAAATACACATAAGTGAAGGAAACGAGGTATATAAGGCTTTAAAAGCAGCTGCTATTTGATACAAATGTTTGACAGTAACAGTGCTTACAATACTGTGCTTGCTGAGGAGTGAGGAATCATTTAAAAGGAATACTTTAATTTTAAGATGCTTAAAATGAATATATGTTCAAATAGTTCTTGTACTTTTTAATCTAATAAATAAGATATGGTCTAAATTAAGATCTGAGCACAGATCCACAGCTCATTTATACATTTAGAGACATGTATAGTAGTATTCACAGAATACGTGCTAAATCAAGCAGCATTTTTAACAGAAGTGTTAAAATGGCAGTTTAGGCTTTTCAGTCCTTTGTTAATAAAGCCATATAAATGACAGCATTTTGATTCAGTTTAATTATTTTTTTTTCTTATCTTACTATGCAGTGTCAGTCTCAACATATTCCTGGGAAATCTCAACACTCATTTTGATGAAGAGAGAGACCTTAAATTTACACAAATCAAAGGCCTAATATTGTATAGTCTTTTATCAAGTGAAACTCAGTACAATGTCAAGAAAAATATTTTACTTTTTCTACTTATTATGGCTTCTCTGAAATAAAGCACTAATATTCATTAAATCTAAAGTACTAGCTGCTTACACCAGCAGTAAACACTTTGTCCTTAAAATTAATATTGAAACAGCATCTAAAAAATAGCTTGCTAGCTATGGTTAGTAATAAATTTTATTTAGAAGCTTCCTCTTTTCTGAGTCAATTCAGATAAAGTATTTTTAAAGAAAAACAAATTTGCCATTTCTGTTTCTCCATCTGTCTCTCTCCCTCCCTTAACCATCTTTGGAGAAGAACAATAAGGCATGTGACAGCATTCTTCTATTCCAGAGGCAAAGGAAAAAGGAAGATTTTCAGTGTTGACTCACCAGTTAAGATAAATGTAATTGTTACCACCACTCAACCCTGAAGGGGATGTTCTTCCCTGACAAATGCTGATGGAACACTTGTAATAGTAGGAAAAGTTCAGTTGTGCAGAGAGGGCTGAATTTCAGGAATTCATACACCAGAATGTATAGAACTGGAAATTACTTTAGAAATACCACTAGGCTTTACCTTTCTGATCTACAGTCTATATTATAGTTCTTGTCTACACTGAATAGTGATGGGAAAAACCCATCATATGCACACACAAATAAATACAGATAGATAGATATGCCCATATATACATATATGTGTAAGTTCTAATTCTGTCAGTGTATCACTCAATACATTTCACAGATCAGTTCAGAAAAGTGAAATAGAGCTCTTCCTTCCCAAATGCTGCAAACACTTAAAAGTTTGATTATTCTTCCTCACCAAGCTCTAGCCCAGTGTTCCTGAAATATTTTTACCACAGTTGGCTCAGTTTAAGAAAGTTACGAATGCTGTTTGAGATCTATGGAAATGCAGGGCACTGCCAATGATGCAAAGTAAACCCCTGAGTTAGCAGATCAAGCAATTTTCAAACATCATGAGAATATCATTGAGTGGGTATGAAAAACTAGATTAATGAAATCATGCCATGGACTCTTCACCAAAACATCTAATTAACTAGGACCTACTTGTTCATGGCTCTCCCTAGAGGTATGAAGAAGCTGATGGGCTCATCATGACAGTTGGAAAAGGGATTGGGTGGGAATTTTTTGAGGGAGGAATTAGTTTGTTTCTTAAACACAGATCAAGTTTACAGTGCACCTCAAAAAAAAAAAAAATTTTTTTGCACAAATACCACCCCAAGGACCTAAGTTTCTCACTTTCCTTTTCAACATTGTTGAATGCAAGTTATTGGTGTTTGGCTGGATTATTGAACAGGAATCAGAGTGACTGTATCCTTCAGCAATGACAAGACATTCAGCTGAACTAGATTCAAGAGCCAGTCCTTACTTCCCAGACTGTGAAAAGTAATGAGCACAACTCCGCCTTTTAATGGGCTTTTTATTTCAGGAAAATTAGATTAAATACTGCATTTCTACTGATCACGACTTAAAAAAAAATCCAACCCAACAACCTTAAGAAGAACATCCCATATTTGCAACTGAGTTGCTACACATTTCTAATTTAGATTTTTGGTTTTGGCTGACCTTGATGAAAACTTTCTCATTCAGCTTAGCAGAAATTGTACTGAGTTACTATGTTACTATGCTCAACCTCCTGATAACAAGCAAGAAACTAAACAGAAAAGCAGAGTACTTTGCTGCATCAGAAATAAGACCTCAAAGAAGGTGCTCAGAACTTCATTTTATTTTTCTAACTGCTCAAACTGTGGATTTGTACATCACAAGCACTAGGTGTTGGCCCTGCAAGACTGACAAGAGTATGACTAAACATTTGTGGCACCTTTTATAAAGGGTTCAGAAATTAACCTAGAGACCTTTTAGAAAATGCCAGGAACAGAAAAACATGAACCTACCAACAGACACCAGGGAAATGAGAACAAGCATTTTGATTAGCTATAAGTTGGAGAAATCATGGCTATTTCTGAAAACCCAAAATAAAATATATGAAATACTAGGGTCACAGTAGATTTGGAACATTAAATAAAACAATGTTTTCTTTGCTATGCAAATATGTGATTAATCCCTTGGCCCAAATCTTTTCACCAAAGTTTTTTACTCACAGCTTTTACCAAATCTAAACTTTCCAAGAAGTCATTTTGTTTTGATCATGACTACACAATTTAACTCAAACTGCATGACAGAAACAACATCATAGAATAGAAAACTTGGTAGGAAAGTATCCATTTTTACTGCACTCTTAGCATATTGTGGAGTTTTGTTAAACTGAAAAATTGTTCTAAAAAGACTACAGCAACACCTCAATGTTTGAGGTACTTCAAATTTACTTCAGCAAATACTTTCAGTGATCATTGATATATGTATTGGACTATACATAAAAGCAAGCTGTGTCTAGCATAGAGATAGAGAACTTGAAATTGCTTGTGAAAGAGTCAACAGAGGAAGTTTAGGTTGGATATTAGAAAGAGATTCTTTCCCCTGAGGGTGGTCGGGCACTGGAACAGGCTTCCAGTGCACTGGTCATGGTACCAAACCTCAGAGCTCAAGGAGCCTTTGGACAATGCTCTCATGCACACAGTGGGGTTCTTGGGGTAAAGGGCCAGAAGCTGGACTTTGATGATCTTTGTAGATCCCTTCCAACTCAGTATATTCTATAATTCTGTGAACTACAAATCAAGTGTGAACTGAAGAGAAATGCAAAGCACCTTGCCTCAAGCTTCATTAATTTTGTCATACTCATAAGTATGAATTCAAAGGGACAGAATGGGCATAGTTGGAATTATAAACAGAGGAAGTAGCATTTTAGCTCTTTCTTAAGTTACATGATTGCTGTTTGGAGTTAAACCAACCTAGAAAGAACAGGTAGTGCTGAGCACAAGGTAAGTATAAAGTACAGGCCTTCTGAAGGGAAGAAAATGGAGTATTTCTATTGCATTAGGTATTTAATCATTATTTCCTAAGACAGAAAAAAAAAAAAAAAAAAAAAAAAAAGGAAATAATTATCCAGTAAACACACATTTAAAAACAGGTGTTCTAACAATAATATATTGTACCCTTTCCCCACCAATCTTCCCTTTCTAATAATCTTAAGGAGCTACAGCTAGCATTATTGCTACTCAAAAGGCCTGTTGTCCCTACTAAGGCAACATTTACACTTCAGTTGACAACATTACCTAAAATAAAAGCAGACATGAAACTTCTTAAAGCTTATTTGTGGGCAGTTCCTTATAAACCGAGATGATTTATTTGAATCTATGACCAAAGGAATGCACTAGTTCTCCTAATCCACATTTTGATAGGAGGCCATTTGGTACAATCTACTCTGCAGATATAAATGACTCATTAATGCTCTGTGAAGGGGAAAAAAAGTTGTGATTGCAGCTAAGTCAAAGACACATTAAGGATGTGATGCATCTTATCATCTTAACTTACACTAATTCAATTTGTAACTGAATATTTAGAACACTACTTTGACAGATTAAATCAAATGTTCCTTTAACCAAATTTTTCATCCAGAAGCAATCTTTGAGAAACCTAAAAAAAAAAAAAAAAAGGTATTCTGTTTCTAAAGACCTCAATATACTGGATGGACCCTCACATGCTATGCCATCCAACAAGAGGCAGGATGGACTCACCTCTTAGGACAGAAGCTTTCTGATAAACCGAAACAATCACTTTAGAAACTACTAAAAAAAAAGTCTGAAGCAGAGAAAGACACCTCATTCAGTAAGCATCAAACAGTACCTTTATGGAAAGCAGCAAGAGGAGCTTGAAGGCATCTTGTGACTTTATATTTTCACTCCAGTTACCTTGCTTTTGCAAAAACAAGTTCAGTACATGGCTAATTAAGTCTGCCTTAAGCATGGTGTTGGACTAAGTGATCTCCTGAAGGAAGTCCAACACAAACTAATTCTTTTATGCTAAGATTCCTTTATTCATATAATGGCAACACGGCTCATTTCCAAGGTGAAGAAGCTGGAAAGTCATCAAGACAAGAGAAAAAGCCTACTACTCTGCTTTTGAAAATGAAAACGGCAAATCCCTATGCTCCAGCAACTTCATCACTCCCTTTCTAAAGGGAGATCTACCTATGGACAAGACCTGAGGGAGGAAGGTTTTTTGGTGTGATGGATTACTTTGTTTTAAGGGGTGGGGGTTTTGTTTGTATTTTAAATCAGGACAACCTAGAAATCAAAAAAGGGAGAGAGAGACTTGGCAAAGAGATGGAAACTAGTATTTGATCTTACAAAAAAAGAAAAAGCATCGCATCAGAGGGGGCAATAGCACGTGTTTTTAGCTTGAAGTTGTCAGACTTAGTTTTGACTTTATGTGATTTGGCTTAGGTGTCTGTGGGCTAATTAAAGGAGTGCATACTTCTTGTGGATGTCCTCACTAAACATAGGAGTCTGAACCTTTGACTTTAACCTGAGGTTGATTCTCAGCCCCTGTTACAGCATTCAACTAAAATAGAAGTTGAGTCAGCTAATGAGAACAGATATTAATCTTGATGAGGGTCTCTCTCCAGATGGAATGAATGCAGAAAGGAGCTCTTAAATTCTGACTGTGTAACAAGCAAGCATCTTGGCATATGCTGGTATTTGTAAAATACTTTAGTTCTACTGTACAACAATTTCCTAATGAAATTCTAGAAGAAGTCTACAACAAATGACATAAAGTCTAGGTTTTATTTTGACATGGTGAATCAATCTGCTTGCTAGCAAGGCATGTCAATAACCCACAAAAGAAAATTAAATACAATAGTGACCTTTATATGTCAAAGATACTTAGCTGAAGTACATATTTAAATATAGAACATATATATTTGAATCAAATTTGTCAGCTAATGAAGAGTTTTTCTTATTATGGCCAGTCTCATTAATAAATTGGTCACCTCAGAAGAATGAAACTACATCACAGGAGACGTTATATTGCTTAGCTCTGCACTTCCAAATAAATTTCCTAACTCTGAAATATATCTAATGCAATACTACATATCATGGCACCAGACAGCCTGGATCTGTGTCATGGGTTAGTACAGTTTAGTTTTTTAGTTATAGAGGAATGTAGAATGATTTTCCGGGTCAGGACTTGGGAATTGCTTTAGAAAAGACAGGGACTTATCAGAGGGTTAGTTGGAATATTGGCATCTGTTTTGACCACTGAAAATTGTTGGCTATGGCTTTGGGAAGTACCATATAAAACTCCTTGATTTCCTGTAGGTGGGCTTTTTCCTTCTTTCCTTTGGCTAGAGAAAAAACAGGTGTGGGAGATTAGGGACAGGCAGTCGGAAGATATCGGTTGTACGGGCAGACAGAACCCCTCCCTCAGTACCTAGTTGGTTAGTGTCCTTGATAAGGTAAGCAACACCTAACTTGTAACGTAAGCAGACGGATGTGATGTAGCAAACAGAGGTTTTATAACTCCATGTAACCAGTTAATAAACGCCATTAGCCGTCCACCACACTGGTGTCTGTGAGCTGATGGCCCGAGCAGCCTGGCTGTGGCTGCCGTGTCGTTCCTGAACCAGGTCGCTACGCCTCAGCGGAGGTAGCAAGTGGTGCCGAAGCCCCCAGGAGTCGCCCGGGAGATCGGGAGTCGCCTGGACGGGTGAACGACGGCCGAGCGGCGGGACCAGCTCAGCGGGAGGGACGCCTCCGGACCCACGCAGAGGATGGAAGCTCTCGTGAAGGTCGTTTCTCAGATTCATAAGCAATGGGGGATTGATTGTAAAGCAAAAGATTTTACCCTCACAGTGACGAGGCTTTTGCAACTTATTATTGATCGTCCGGTGGATATCCTCCACCCAGATGTTTGGGATCAATGCACTAAGGCTCTTGCCGACGACACAATGTCTTCTGGCTCAGGGAAAAATCTAAAGGCATGGGGAAGGGTCGTGGAAGCCTTACAGAAGGCTCTGCATGAGCAAGAAACCTGGAAAGCTGCCCGAAATTGTTTAAAGATTTCTCCTCAATTGGGTATAGCGGCAGCAACGCAAACTTTCTCAGAGGGAACTGTTGTTGAGAATTTTCAGAGTGTAAAAGAATGTAGTCTGAAAGTTAATGAGAATGTTCAGAGTGTCGATGGGGTTGGTTCTGCAGAGTGCAGAAGCTCGGGGGAGCAAGGGCTCGCTTCAGAGCCTCCAAACTCAAGGTCACTCGCTGAAGAGATAAAACAGATGCAGTCAATTTACAACAGTCTAGCTGAAGAAGCTAGGAATGCTGGAAAAGTGGGGGAGGGACCTCCACCTTATGTGCCTCAAGATAGCGCTGAATCCGAGAGGGAAAGCAGGGCAGAAAACAAAGAAGGTCATTTAGATAGTGGGCTCGTTGCCAATGAAACCAAAGAGAGCCTCTTTGCTAACGAGCAGAAAAAGGGAAAAGAGCTCAAAGAGATAACTGAAGCTCATCTTTGTCAAAAAGCATGTTTTTCTAAGGCGAGACGCTCCCACAGCAGGAGGAGGGGGGAGCGCAGGTGCAAGGGGTGACTCAGCCCTGGGAGAAAGGGGCGGGGGCCCAGGGGGAAGGAGTGGCCCAGCCCTGAGGGAAAGGGGCGGGGGCCCAGGGGAAAGGGACGGCCCAGCCCTGAGGGAAAGGGGCGGGGTCGGAGCCCGACCAAAAGGGTCCGGAGCCCGGAAGCAGCCAGTCAGTCGACTTCCGGCACTGAATCAGACTCTAGCTGGGACTGGGAGAGCCAGTCCTCTGCTGCCAGCTCTGGCTCCGGCTCCGACAAAGAAGAAGTAACAGTATATAAAATCAGTAACAACAATGTTTCTACCTGGGTTGAGGGGAAGTCAGAAAAAGAACGAACTCCCCTCACAGACTGGAGGAAGATACAGATGGCATGTGCCGATTGGAATCCATCAGCCAAACTAGCTTTTCCAGTCCGATTAGGGGGGGCAGGCGGAAACCAGAGAACGTACTCACCGGTAAATCCTAAGGATATACAAGCAATTGTTAAAGCAATCACTGACAGAGGGATCAATTCAGCTATGGTTTCTACTCTCATTGATGGTGTTTTTGGAGGGGATGACATGCTCCCATTTGACATAAAGCAAACCTGCAGACTGATTTTTGATGGGGCAGGGATGATTGTTTTTAAACAAGAGTGGGAGGAAAATTGTGCAAAGCAACTAGCTTTGGTCACTGGTCCAGATCATCCGCTACACGGCTCCAGCCTGCAGCAGCTCATGGGCACAGACTCAACCATGATCACCCCCCAGGCACAAGCCGAGGGCCTGCGGGCCCACGAGGTCATGACAACCACCCGTGCTGCCAGGGAAGCCATCCGTTCTGCTTCCATGGTCATTGCTAAACCATCATCATGGTCCACAATAAAGCAAAATGAGAGTGAAAATTTTACACAATTTGTGGACCGGCTCCAGGCAGCACTTGACTCCTCGGCTTTGCCATCAGAGGCAAAAGGTCCTGTGTTAACAGAGTGCCTGCGTCAACAATGTAATTCAGCCACCAAGGACATTTTACGGTCTTTACCACTCGGGTCCAGCATCGCAGACATGATCAGGCATGTCGCAAAAGAGGAGCGTTTTGCCCCAATTCAGGCAGCCGTCCATACCGCAATAACGAGTGTAATGGCATGCTTTAAGTGTGGCAGGACAGGCCACGTTGCAATGGACTGCTCCCAGTTAGGGCACCCTTCAACACCGGTTCCCCCACGCCAGTTGCGACCTAGAGGGCCATGCTGGGCATGTGGAAGGAAGGGGCACCTTGCCAAAGAATGTAAATTTAAAAACCAGGGAAACGGGAGGGGGAGAGGGCAACAGGGCCGCACACAGCCCTCTCCCACTTGGGACGTGAGGCGGCCCAGTCATGCAAACCCCAAATGGGGCGAGGCACTCCTGAACCCTTTTCCCCCACGAGAAGCTACCAACTTTATGGCACAACCAGCTACCCACCTGTATCTGTCCCTGTCCCAGGAACAGCAAGGACCACCCCCTGGGGACCAGACCCCTGGGTGGCCTTGGCAGTGAAGTGTGACAACCCACCAGTAATATGGGGAATCTGTACTCGCTATGATGTTTTAGACGATATTGCCATCAGTGTCCCCTTTCTGATTGATACCGGAGCACACGTCACTGTTGTTTCTGAGACAAATTGGCCCCCACACTGGAAATTACAAGACGCACCCATGGTAGGTGGAGTCGGGGGATTGAGCCGAGCTCGCAAGAGTGCCCAATTAATAGCAATTACACTCCACACTGAAAAAGGACCAGAAAAAACCATCACCCTTTTTCCATACGTCATGTCAGGAGTCCCACATTTGCTGGGGAGAGACGCATTAGCCCTTTTAAAAGCCAGGGTGACAAATTTATCATAAGGGCCACTGCAGCATACCCACCCCCACCAATCAAGCTGACGTGGAAGTCATCTGACCCAGTGTGGGTTGAGCAGTGGCCCCTGTCAAAGCCTCGAATAGATGCTCTTCTTAAGCTAGTTGATCGTGAATTGCAGAAAGGTCATGTTGAGCCTTCCATTAGCCCATGGAAAACCCCAGTTTTTGTGATACCCAAACGGAGCAGGGAAGGGTTTCGCCTTCTCCATGATCTGTGTGAGGTAAATAAGAAAATTCAACCAATGGGCCCCGTGCAAACCTCGCTGCCCATGAGCTCAATGATACCAAAAGGGCAGCCTTGTGCAGTGCTCGACATTAAAGACTGTTTCTTTTCCATACCCCTGCATGATGAAGACAAAGAGCGGTTTGCCTTTTCCATCGTCTTTCCGAACAGCCAGCGTCCTAATCTGCGCTTCCAGTGGAAGGTACTACCGCAAGGAATGGTCAACTCCCCTACTATCTGTCAGATCACGGTGGACCGAGCACTGGAGCCAGTCCGACGCAGTGACCCGACCGTGACCATTGTCCAATACATGGATGACATCCTGATTGCCGCACCATCAGCGAGCCAGGTAGACCAGGCAGTGTCAAGTCTCAGAGACCTTAAAAACAAATGGCTTTGAAATTGCAAGTGCAAAAATAAAAAAGGGACCATGTGTAACCTTTTTAGGAGTAGGGATTTTAAGCTCCTACATAACCCCTCCTCAGATAAAAATCCACCGAGACATTGAGACGCTCCATGACGTGCAGCAGTTGGTAGGATCTCTACAGTGGCTCCGCAACATCATCCTGATTCCTCCTGAGGTCATGGACCCCTTGAATGACCTTTTGAAAGGGAAAAACTCATGGGAGCAGAAAACACTGACACCAGAAGCAACACGCTCGCTTGATTTTATCGAACAACAAATGTCAAAGAGCACACTCACCAGATGGGATGCAAGCGCACCAATTGATTTATACGTCCACTTTACGAAGAAAGGAGGAGTAGGAGCACTGGCCCAAGGGCCACCCGACAAAGCTCAACCAATACTGTGGGTGGTCTTGGGAAAACCGTCACGTGCATTTTCCCCAGGAGTTGAGTGTCTTGGCAACCTCATCATGAAAGGCAGGAAACTTGCCCTGAACCACTTAGGCACTGAACCCACCAAGATATACTTGCCCTTCCGCAAGCAGCTTCCCACGCAATCGACAACAATATCAGAGCATCTAGCCATTACCCTTGCTGGTTTTGGAGGAGAGATTCGCTATGCAGCAAAACCCCCTTGGACTCAGTTGCTTGCAATCGTCGACATTGATCTCCCGCCAAAAATCGTCGACCGACCACAGCCAGGACCAACGATCTTCACAGACGCATCTTCACTAACATCGACTGCAGCAGCAGTGTGGCAGTCAGGAGAGCAGTGGCAATGCATCAAAACAACTGACCCCACGCTTTCAGTTCAACAACTTGAAGCAGCAGCCGTTGTACTAGCGTGCGGAATGTTCCCTGAAGAGCACCTCAACATCGTAACTGACTCTATATTCGTGGCCAGGCTTTGCCTAGCCATGTCAGGGCCCGGCGTGGCAGTGTCCACAGTGGCCATGATGCTTGAAGAAGCACTCTTTTCGCGAAAAGGTACCATATCTGTCATCCATGTTAATAGCCACAATCCAGTTAAAGGATTCTTTCAAATCGGCAACGACAAGGCGGACGTCGCTGCAAGAGGACTGTGGACACTGAGAGATGCCCGTCAGCTACACGAGTCTCTTCACATCGGAGCCAAAGCACTAGCGAAAAAATGCGGGATTTCAATTGCCGACGTGAAACACGTTGTGGCCACATGCCCTCACTGCCAAAAATTGCCACTGTGGTCCAGCGGAGTCAACCCCAGAGGCCTCAAAGCCTCAGAAATATGGCAAACAGACTTTACGCTGTGTCAGTTGCTAAAACCCCGAGCATGGCTTGCAGTAACTGTAGATACATATAGTGGAGTGATTGTAGCCACACAACACCCAAAAACTGACTCCAAAGCAACCATTCAGCATTGGCTGACAGCCATGGCGTGGCTGGGCATTCCAAAGCAAATTAAAACAGACAATGGCCCAAATTTTGTCTCAAAATCAACTCAAGCATTTGTTGCTAAATGGGGAATCACTTTAGTACACGGCATTCCGTACAATAGCACCGGGCAGGCCATCGTTGAGCGAGCAAATCAAACCCTGAAAGCCAAATTAGAAGTACTAGCAAAAACAGAAGGCTTTACAAGTTCCATTCCCTCAGGAGACCAGGCACGTATGCTAGCAACCGCTCTGTTAGCACTCAATCAGTTCTCTAGGGGGGATGAGAAAACCAGCCCGGCCCAGAAACACTGGGCCACCCGAGCACTAGAAGAAGGCCCGCACGTTGTAGTTAAAAATGAACTAGGAGAGTGGGAACAGGGCTGAAGACTAGTGCTCGCAGGGCGAGGGTACGCAGCTGTTAAAAAAGATAGTAAAGTAAAATGGTGTCCACTTAATCAAACCAGACCTTCAGAATAGAACTAATGAAAATTGTGAGGTCTCATTTGCAGGATTGGATCATTGGACACCCCCGTAATGCGTAGGCTCCGGTACCAGAAGAGAAGGATGAACCTCCAAGTAACTCAGCAGAACCCAAAGATCCTGCACCGGTGAGATCCAAGCAACTACGGCGTCTTTGTGTAGTTTTATTTTTGAATCTTGTAGGCAGAGGGCAAGCGAACGTAGTGTATTACCCTCACCAACCATTCAGATGGGTCCTGCGCCATCTTTCAAGTGATGAAGCAATCAAAGAAATCATTACAGTAGACAGCCCATCCTTTGAGTTTAAGCTAACAGACATATTCCCCTCACATCTAGGATTCCCTAAAATTGGAGATTCTTCATTGTACCAAACCTATTGGTGCCCTGCCTCCAACCCAGGTAAAAGCTACTGTGGCCATCCGAAGTACGGGTACTGTGGGTACTGGGGATGCGAAACTATCGTGACAAGTGACAGATGGCAACCGCAGCAACCCGACAAGTTCCTACAAGTCAAGTACGCTCCCCGCGGCTGTCGCGAACCTAAGTTCGGGATGGACGGATTGATATACACACCCCAAGACGGCAGACGACACACCTGTAAGAACTATGCAATGACAATTCTGCAGCCGACCCATGGGAGTTGGGCCACAGGAAAGGTATGGTCAGTGTTTGTTCGCGCCTTTCGTAACTTCTGGGTGAATGTGCAAATCATTAGACTCCCACCTTCAGTGCCCCAGTCATTCAAACCCTATCAGGATCTCGCAACGCGCAGACACAAGAGGGAGGACACAGCTGGCACCTCCTCCTCATCCCGTCCTTTAGCCATTTACCAAAAACCTAAGTCAGCTCCCTATAATCTGTTTCTTAGTGTGTTAAATGCTACCTTTTTGTCGTTAAACCAATCCAATCCAAACTTTACAAAATCATGCTGGTTATGTTATAACGCAGAACCTCCCTTTTATGACGGTGTCGCCTTTGATGCTCCTTTCGAATATTCTGCAGGAAACAATCCATACAACTGTAAGTGGGACACCCCCCGGAGGGAAATTACCCTGAGTCAAGTCACAGGTCGAGGCAAGTGCTTTGGCAGTGTAACCGTAGCAAAGCAGATGGGAAATAGCTGTACTGAGTTCATCCAACCTAGTCGAAAAACTGATAAGTGGGCAGTTCCGTTCCTATCAGGAATGTGGGTTTGTCAACAAATCGGAATAACCCCGTGTGTACCTTGGTAAATTCAATAACCTTGCTGACTTTTGTGTCCAAGTTCTAATTGTTCCTAGAGTCCTGTATCACCAAGAAGAAGAAATGTATCGCTTTTTAGAAGAAACCATCCAGCTCCGCAAAAGAGAAGTAATAACAGGTATAACCATTGCAATGCTCCTTGGCCTAGGAGCTGCCGGTACAGCCACAGGTGTTTCAGCTCTCGTGACTCAACACCAAGGACTTTCTCAGCTGCAAATGACAATTGACGAAGACTTACTGAGAATTGAAAAATCCATCTCCTCACTAGAAAAGTCTATCTCCGCTTTCAGTTGTCCTGCAGAACAGGCGAGGACTGGACCTCCTGCTCATGCAGCAAGGAGGCCTGTGTGCTGCCTTGAGAGAAGAATGCTGTTTTTATGCAGACCATACCGGAGTCATGCGAGACTCCATGGCTGAACTGAGAGAAAGACTGGCCCAGAGAAAGAGAGAGAGAGAGGCCCAACGAGGATGGTTTGAGTCATGGTTCAATCAGTCCCCATGGCTGGCCACCCTTGTTTCCACCCTAATAGGCCCTCTCACCATGATACTCTTGGTATTGATTTTTGGGCCTTGCATTTTGAACAAGTTAGTGTCATTTGTTAGAAGCCGTTTAGAGAAAGTCGACATCCTATTTGTCGAACGCCTGCAATTACCATAAAGTGCGCTTGTTACTAACATTTTATACTACTTTTGTATCCTATTATACTAACTTTAACAGCTTTTGCATTTTATGACATTTATATTTTTACAACATTTATACTTTTATACTTTTTTACTTAGTCATGGGAGGGGGGGGAAATGTGGGAGATTAGGGACAGGCGGTCAGAAGATATCGGTTGTACGGGCAGACAGAACCCCTCCCTCAGTACCTAGTTGGTTAGTGTCCTTGATAAGGTAAGCAACACCTAACTTGTAACGTAAGCAGACGGATGTGATGTAGCAAACAGAGGTTTTATAACTCCATGTAACCAGTTAATAAACGCCATTAGCCGTCCACCACACTGGTGTCTGTGAGCTGATAGCCCGAGCAGCCTGGCTGTGGCTGCCGTGTCGTTCCTGAACCAGGTCGCTACACCTCAGCGGAGGTAGCAAACAGGTAACATCGAGTTGGGCCTGCTGCTCCCCATTTTTTGGGGGGGAGCTGGCCTGAGGCCTGGCCGGATTCTATCGGCTCCTGGGTGTGGGGGGGAAAGGAGAGATTGCTGCTTTACAACAACTACTTTCTCCAAACTTCCCTAGAACAGGGAGAGATCTCTGCCGGACCCCTGATAAGAGCTATAGGCACCATTTAGGCTGAGGCCGCCCCAATTTACACCGAGGGGTCGGCTGAGAAGGCATTTATGATCCTGCCTGGTTTTTTTGTGATTCTGGACTGCCTGGGTGCTCTGATCTCTGATGTTTCTGGGTGAGTTCTTCCTCTCACACCAGGAGGCCTTGAACATCTAATACCATGAGCTACCGCTGGAGACAGAAAAGACTCTGGGCAGATTTAACCCTTTCCTGGCAACATGAAGCTTCCAGAGCTTAGTCCTTCTCTGAGAGAGAAAAGAAAGGGACAGAGTGAACATAAAGAAAAAACAGCATGAAGTTAGTAGAGCGAGAGTGAAAAGACTCTTAGGACAGAGGGTTGAAGAGCTGGTTGTTCCATTCTTATTTGAGCCATGGAAATGAACTCTATATTTAGATCATTCCTTTAAATCATGAGAAAGATAAGCATTTGAGGAGATGATTGTTTAGATTTGTGTGTGGATTTGAGCAAACGTGTTTGTGATAAACTAAGTAATATTAATCCTATAAGATGCTTAAACAGAGATAGAGATGAGAAGCCCTCTGTGCCAGTGAAGAAGTGAGAAGATATCTCTGTACCTTAAGGTGAAGAATCCTTTGCTTTTGGAGTTATTCATCTTTAAAAGGTGACACCCCAGTATGCAAAAGTCTAAAACCCATGACCCATAAGCAGCTTGGGAACCTGCTAATGGGAGGGGTCACAAAGGCAAGTTTCCCTGGGCGGCTGTTTTTGTGACAGTTTAAAAAACCCACAAGAGAACTGGTCTAAGTTGTCGGTGGGATCCATGATTCTAAGAGAAACTCTTCCCCTAAAGAATTGATGAAAGACTATTGTCAGGTAGTGAAACTGACTGAAAATTACAAGTTTTGTCCCTTTATGTTGTTTTGTAGGAAAGTGAACAGTTTGTAAAAGGAGAGAATAGTGTTTTTGGAGTTTCATTCTGTTTTGTTTTACCTTTTTTTCTCAACTTTCTTTTTTCTGTTCTTTTAGTGTATGTTAATAAGACCATTACAATCTGTAAAGGTGGTCATGGTATTCTTATTTCCAGATGAATTATCTGTGATACCATGAATATATAATATAAAATATACCTTTTCAACAAAAAGGGACAGTTCACAGGAAACTAAAAACACCCCACATTAACAGATGGTAAAGCATTTTAAAAATACCAGTATTATTGCTCAAACAAGCTTTTCACTCACAGTGTATAAAAAATAGCTTTTTACAATAAAATTACAAAAACAATTTTGATATATTTAAAAGTATATTGTTGTCCAGCCATGAAAATATGGCTCTTCAAAGCCCTTTATTGTCTAGCAGATTCCATGATGCAAACGAGGACAGCATTCTCAGGGATGTGTAGCATTATAGCCATTTGGGTATTTTAATTTTTTTTTTTTTTTTTTTTTTTTTTTTTTTTTTTTTTTTTGA
>JANEHK010000107.1:305427-378283 GCA_025960845.1 Tachycineta bicolor
GAGGAAGTAAGATGAGTCTTCCTCATCCTGACCTTTCTACCTTTTCAGTGCATTCGTGACAAATGAATCCTTGGTAGAACTTATAGTTTCCTGTGTTCAATGGGTCCTTTAAGCAGGAAATCTGCAGCTATCTTATGTCCTATTTACCACATTTTGTTTTTCATTACAAGCACAACTACATAAACATAAACCTGACAAGAAATGAGTTACAAGATCCGGGGTAGCTTATATAAGATCTAGCTTCTGTTAACTGCGAACAAAGCTTGCCTATCTACTTCAGCTAATTCAGCAACTTATTATCTTAACTTTCCTAAGAATCCTTAGTTCTTCAAAATTAACGTCTCATGCAGGTCACAGGGTTGGAGAGTGAAATAAAGGACGTGACCAAATGCAGGTATATTTAGGCATACCTTTGGAATGGGCCAAGATTAACATATTGTGAAAAACACCAATCACTTGTCTTTTAAATTTTGAAAGTTTAATAGTAAATAAGTTGGTTATAAAAATAGAATTAGAGTAAAAAATTGAACAATTCGGGTTAGGACAATACGAGACAATAAAAACAAAGTTACAGAAGTCTGGGTGCCGCCCCGAGCAAAAAAGCTCCGGAGAAGGACCCTGGTAAACAAAGGATTATCTCTTAAAAGCAATAGCCTATTGAATATTCATACATTTCATACATGATGCATAAATTCCATTCAAACAAAGAATTGTCTCTGGTTAGTATCACTTTTTTCCTTTAATCTCTATGGCGTCTTCAGGGCTGAGCAAGGCAGGAGAAGGTGGTCTCTTCTGATAATGAAGTAGTAAATTCTTTTTTCTCTGAAAGATTTACGTTTTCCTGTGGTTGGTACATAAAAACTACATTTTAACTACAAAACTACATTTACCATACTATCAAAATATTAATACAACATTAACAATCAATACAACATAATACATATAGTAAATATCTTGCGTAGAGCCATATAATGTGCACTTTTCACAATCCTCCCTCTTTCTTTTTATAATTAATTTGGCTCGAGCAATATTCATTGTTTTCTAGCCTTCATTATTCGCTCATTTTTTTCACAAATCAATCTCACTTCTTTGAAGGGGTCTTCTATATTATTTTGTTTCTTTAACACCATAATCCTTTGTGGTGTTGTTGTTGTAGGCAACAATGGTCAGTGTTCACTAACTGCATGCCTTGTACTACACTGGTGATGAGCCGAATGAAACAGGGAATTAAACAAGGAAGAAATATTAGACCAGCTGTAGTGCATAAAAGGAAGAAGCCTAACTTTTTCCACCATTCTACTCCCAACACATTATCCCACCAGCTAGTATTCAGCATTGATTCCCACTTTTGAACTGGTACGTGGGTGATTTTTCTGATATCATTGACTATGTCCAGGATGGCATCTCCATTGTCATCTATTTTTAAACAACAATCTGATGTATTGAACTTTCCACAAATACCCCCTTCTTCAGCTAATAGATAATCTAAAGCCAACCTATTCTGATACACAGCTGCTCTTGTTTGGGTTTGTTGCCTTGATATTAATTCCATTGCCCGCCCAGTTTTGTTCGTTATTATCTCTACAGCGGCTTGAAGTCTTATAATACGATTTAGCATATAGATTGGGGTTCGATATCCCCAACTCCCATCTTGTGCCCAGGTGGCTGGCCCATATGTTTCCAGTATGCGTTCAGGGGGCCATTCCTCATCTCCCCATTTTTGGAATCCTCCAATCAATTCTCTTTTGTTTCTCTTTAGATCCTCATAAACTGGTATCCCTAATTGATCCCCATCAGGTCCTGGTAAAAGAAAAAATCCTGGCTGTATAATTCCCAGACTGCAGCTCCCTTTCCACTGAGAGGGGAGTTTTGGGTATGTTCTTTTTCCACATATCCAAAATAAGATGTCTGGAGATTTCCAGTAGTTAAATTTTTGTTGATCTATATTGTCCCAAAATTTGGAAATTTCTGGGATGCCGTAGTAAGGATTTTTACCTGTATCATTACATCAAAAAAGTTTTGTTTTGTTATCATACTTACAATTCACTTTTTTTGCTTTTTCTTGGGTCCAATACACTGTTGGTTCTTCTGGGACCCACCATACAGAAGTTCCATTACTAACCTTATATCTTTTACAGGGTGTTTTTCCTACTTCATAAAGGAACCTTTTCCTAGTGCGCCAGAGACATTCTTCCCCTATCACTGTTGAGCTTAAAATCTCCCCTTCTGGTCTGTTTTCTCCACTTGTACTTGCTTGGTTCCACTTAAGGAGCTCAATTTGGCCTAAGCCGCTGCCTTTCCATGGCCATTCTTCTGACATCAAAGCCCCTCCACAGACCCAACAATTGGTTATGTTAAGTTCCTTACTTATTCTTTCCCCCAATTCTACAAACTGATTTTTACCCATCCTTGAGATATCTATTTCTTTTTCTAATTGCTGTTCAAGTTTGGTATACAAATCGTTGATCGAAATTGGCACCGGCTTAGGTGGTTTTACTGATTTAGCTTTTTTTGCTTATCAATTGCTCTTTTACTAAATCTTGTGCTTTGTGCCCAGTAATGTAGGTAAAACAAATCCATCTCTCCTCTTTTGGGCACTGACTTCCCATCCTGCTACCACTTGTTCCTAAGTTCTCTGCAATCCAGTACTTCTTCCCTTTATGTATGCAATTGCCTAATTTGGATGGGTTATAACAGTGACTGTTGACATGAGTGTGAGAAATGAAAAAGGAACCTCGGTGTCTTTCCATGTACAGCTTTTGGTAACATCTGCAGCATGGCCTTGTCGATATCCCAAAAGGGAGAAGACAAAAATTGAGTGACAGAGAAAGGAGTAACAGCAGTCCAGTATGGCTTATACTCCCACCTCCCATGACTATGGGGTTGCAACCCACAGCAGGTGTATTTGATCTTCTTGGTGGCAAATACAGAGGCCAATCTGGTCTTGCCCTCTATTTCCTTGTCACTTCCTCTTAGCTAATTTCCAGACAAATCGTTTTTGACACTCCTTAACTGTCGTTTCCCACCGTTCTTCAGGTATCTCCTATTCAACAGGCAGTAATAATTTCCATCCACAAAAGAAAGATGCTATTTCAGTTTCTTCGAGTTTTACTTGGATAGGAGATCAATTTGGCCCTTGACACTTCCTGCAACAAGAGTCGCTCGTGTGAACTACAATACCAGTTCTTCCCACAATCTAAACATTTACATTTAACCCAGCTAGCATGTCTGGTATTTGGGTGGATCAAACAGGGTATTTGGTCTGGCACTGATGGAAGTTGCAACTCCTCTTCCTCTTTGCATAAATCACAGGCGAAGGCATGAATACAAGAGTTCTCTGTCCGAAACACTCCTGATCCTCCTGTTTGGAATGGAAGTATTCCTCCCCAAGGAGGGTATCGGAGGCATCTCAAAGCTTGTCCAGGCGGTACTTGAAACCACTGATATAAACTTGGCCTTATCTCCCAATTAGGTGTGATCCTGTGTATGTTTCTTGGATCATTTGGGTCTTCCCAGTTCATTACCACCCAGTCCCCGTTTAAGAGTCAATTTTGTATCACCTGGTTCAGATGCAATCGTCCACTCCTTAGGTTCATCCACAGGTCCTTTGATTCTGCTGTCGTGGATCCACCCTCGTTCCTTGGTCCGGATCGCAGCCTCGGTCATCAGCAATACCTGAAAAGGACCTTCCCATTGAGGAGTTAAAGATTGTTCTTTCCAGGTTTTTACTAGCACCCATTCCCCTGGATGAACATTATGGATTTTAAAGTCTAAAGGTGTGGTTTGAGGGATTATTCCTTTCAACCGTAAGTTTTCAAGAGTTTTTGCAATGATGTTAATGTATCTTTTAATGCTCATTTCCCCTACCTCATAGGTACCATTTTCATGTTGGGTGGTTAAAAAGGGTAGGCCAAACATCATTTCATATGGTGACACTCCCAGGTCTGACCTGGGTTGTGTTCGGATCCTCAATAAGGCCAAAGGTAGGCATTGTACCCATGACATTTGGGTTTCAACTATTAATTTGGTCAAAGTTCTCTTTAAAGTCTGGTTCATCCTTTCTACACAGCCAGAACTCTGTGGATGCCATGGGGTATGCAGCTCCCATTTTATCCCTAAAGACTGAATTATCTGTTGTAACAATTTGGGCGTAAAATGCGTTCCTCTGTCTGTCTATTCTATTAACCATTCCATATCTGGGAATAATCTGCTCTAAAAGGGTCTTACCATGTTGGCTGAGGCCTTGGTAGTGGGAACTGCTTCTACCCAATGGGTTAAATGGTCTGTTATTACTAATAAATACTTCCATCTCTGTACTTGAGGAAGTTCAGTAAAATCTACTTGAATACTTTGAAATGGTCGAAGAGCTAACTCACGACCTCCTAATGTTGTTTTTCTCATTACCTTTTTGTTTATCCTTTGGCAAGTTATACATTTTTCAGTTACTTGCTTTGCTACTCCAAAAATCCCAATGCATCTATAGTTCGTTAAAAAAATGATCACACAAGGCCTGAGTACCCCAGTGGGTTTTCTGATGCATGTCTTCTAATATTTTTCTAGCCAGTATTTTATTAAGTAATTGTCTTCCATCAGGAAGTTTCCATTTCCCTGATTCAGCCTGTTCTCCTCCTATCTTGTTTAATTCTTTTTTCTCTGCTTCACTAAACTTTGGGATTTCCAATTTTTCCTCATTTGGAGTTAATATTAACATGACTCTTTCAGCTCCATTTTCTGCTGCATCCTTAGCTTCCTGATCTGCTAAATTATTTCCTCCTATTTCTGGGGTCACTCCTCTTTGGTGTCCCTTAATGTGTACTATAGCTATTTCTTCAGGTAGTTTTAATGCCTCTAAAATCTCTAAAATGAGTCCCTCATGTACTAATCCTTTTCCTCTTGAGTTAAGTAGTCCTCTTTCTACTTAAATTTTTCCAAAAGTATGTACTACTCCAAAAGCATACCTTGAATCAGTGTATATAGTTCCTTTCTTGTGTGCTAAATATTCCAGTGCCTTTTTCAGAGCATATAATTCACAAGTTTGAGCTGACCAGTTTGAAGGTAATTTTCCTTTTTCAATAGTTTGCATGGTTTTTCCATCAACTACTGCATACCCTGACATTCTTTTTCCTTGTAGACATCTGGAGGAACTATCCACATAGATTATTTCCCCTTCTGAAAGGGCTTGTTCTTCAAGATCCCCTCAAACTTTTGTTTGGTATTGGATAATTTCTAAACAATTATGTCTTAGGTTATCTGCTAGTTCTCCATATAAGAATTGAGCTGGATTTAAACTCCTGTTTACCTCTAATGTCAGATCATCACTATCTATCAAGATTGCTTCATATTTTAACATTCTAGAGTCTGTCAACCATTTTTCAGCTTTCTGATTTAACACATTTCGAACTGCATGAGGTGTGCACACAATTAGTTTACCTCCAAAAGTAAGTTTACAACTTTCTTCTACCAGGATTGCAGTAGCGGCTATAGCTTGAATACTTACTGGCCAGCCATGGCTCACTGGGTCCAACATCTTTAATAAATAAGCTACTGGTCTCTTTACTCCTCCCCACTCCTGGACTAGAACTCCATGAGCTACCCCCTTTTCTATATTCACATACAGATGAAAGGGTTTTTCTAGTGAAGGTAAGCTTAAAGCTGGTATTGAGGCTAGTTTTAACTTCAATTTTTCTAATTTATCATCATCTTCCTTGGTCCATTTTATATTATCTCCCTCTGTCAATTTCTCATACAAAAATTTTACTGCCTGTGTGTACCCCTCAATCCATAATCTACAATATCCCAATAATCTGAGTAGTTTTCTGATTTCCCTCTTTGAAGAGGGAGGTGGAAGGGATAAAATTCCTGCAATTCTCTCTGGACTGAGCCTTCGACTATCCTTACTTATCAAGTGTCCAAGATATTTTACCTCTGGTTCTACAAATTGCAGTTTCCCTTTGGATACCCTTAATCCTTTTTCTCTAAGAAAATTTAAAAGTTTTATTGTAGCTTCTCTAACTTCAACTTCATCTTCCCCAGATAGCAGAAGATCATCCACATATTGGATAATTTGTATTCTAGGAGGAGTGGAGAAGGCTTGCAGTATTTTTTCTAAAGCTTGCCCAAATAAGTTTGGAGCCTCCGTGATCCCCTGCGGTAATTCCGTCCATCTTAATTGCTGCTTTCTTCCAGTTTTTGGATCCTCCCATTCAAAGGCAAAGATATCTCGGCTCTCCTTGGCTAGTGGACAGGCCCAAAAAGCATCTTTAAGATCCACTACACTAAACCACTGATGCTGGGGTGGAGCTTTACTTAGAAGTGTATAGGGATTGGGTACCACTGGGTAACGAGACCGAGTTCTTTTGTTAACCTCTCTTAAATCTTGTACTAGTCTATAATTCCCATCAGGCTTCTTTACTGGGAGAATAGGGGTATTATGGGGAGACATGCAAGGTTCTAATGTCCCATCCTTTATTAGGCCTTCTATTACTGGCTTCAAACCTTCCCGTCCTTCTAAAGATATGGGGTATTGACGTACACGTATGGGACAATCTTCTCTATCTATTGTAACACTTATAGGGGCAATATTTCATCCTCCCCTGTGTCTGGTTCCGTCCTCGCTCCGGGCGAGAGATGACCTCTGGCTAGCTTGGGTCAACACAGCCACAGATGTTTCCGAGGGGCACGCAGGCTATTTACCTGCTGGGTCGGCTTCTCGGCAGCTGGACTCAATAGTGTCGTGACAGCAACGGCAGCAGAAAAAAAAAGGCTGGCTCTCAGCTTAGCAGGTTAAAAGATGTTTATTAGCTGAAGAGCTGAGGAGCAGAGAGCTGAGCTCCAAGCTGAGAGAGTTTGAATCTCCCTCCTCCACCTTATAAGCGGGGGAGGGGTTCCAGGGAGGTTACAACAAGACAACAAATCAGGGGATCCAGGGGGTAACAAGGTGTGCCCACCCCCAAGCCCTGGACCACTAAAATCCAGAGCTAAAGGCATTCCCCCCAGGGGACCTATCACCTGAAGCCCTCTCCCTGAGATATCGCAATCTGGAAGGGACCCCTGGAGTGATAGGCAGGCTGCCCCAGGGCAAGGAGGGTGGGAGGACTGACACAAAACACCTTGTTATACAGAAAACACAAAAAGGGTTGCAACATTGGGGATACAGTGAAATGAACCATAACATAAACTTCTTACAAAAACCTAATAAAACAGTTCTGCACCACCACACACCCCTATTTCCTTCCCCAG
Source organism: Tachycineta bicolor (assembly GCA_025960845.1). Classification (NCBI taxonomy): domain Eukaryota; kingdom Metazoa; phylum Chordata; class Aves; order Passeriformes; family Hirundinidae; genus Tachycineta; species Tachycineta bicolor. The sequence goes on from JANEHK010000107.1 coordinate 312,667, forward strand.
CCCAAACTTCCTTGTTAACTTTTTCTTCATCCTCTTGGCCTATTTTTAAAACTTTAGCTGTCATTTTCCCATCTTCTGGTATAACCCCTGTTCCTAATTTCACTTCTAAGTCTCTTCCTAGTAAGTTGCTACCTGCCTTTGGGACCAATAAGACATCTCCCATCCAAATTTTAGTTTCTCCTTCAATTACTACATCTTTAATGACTGGAACTGTAAAAGTTTCTCCTTTTGCTCCTGTTACTTTTGCAGTATCTTTACTCACACTATAACCTTTTGGTACATTTAGCAGGCAGGTTCTTTCTGCCCCTGTATCTACCACAAATTCTATTTCTTCTCCTTGGGGACCCACTTTTAGAGTTATCACAGGCTCTAGATGGTATTTGTCCCCTAAAAAATAGAGCCTTTGACCTCCCTATTCCTTCTCTGTGCTCATTTCTTTGAAGAATTTCAGATCTATTACCTGCTTAGGACAATTTCTCCTATAATGTCCCTCGCCCCCACAGTAAAAACAGACATTCCTGGAATGCTGCTGAGACTTGGTTTGTATTGGGATTCTATTCTTTTCTTTTCCCCTGTCTCTACTAATTTTATATCTAGAAGTAGTGCCTGTATGTTTTTGATTTTTTTGGAAATTGTTTTCTCGCATGGTGACTGCCATAAGTTCTGCTTTCAGTCTAGCTTTCTCTTCATCTCTTCGGACATAAACTTTCTGAGCCTCCTTTAATAAGTCATCTAATGATTTATTATGCCAATCCTCAATTTTTTCTAATTATTTTCTAATATCTGGCCAGGCATTTGTAACAAAGTTAATCCTTAATAAAGCTTTTCCCACATCAGTTTCAGGGTCTATTCTGGAATACTGTTTCATATTTCTCTTAAGTCCGTCCAACCATTCAGTTGGAGATTCTTCTTTTTCTTGCTGTGCCTCAAAAGCTTTTTTAGCATTTTGCCCTCGGGGTGCTGCCTCTTTTATTCCCTTGATTATTAAATTACAATATTCATTCATGTGTTTCCTCCCCATCTCATTATTTTGACCCCACTCAGGAGGTGCAGTTGGCATTTTCTCCTCTCCGGGGGGCCCCTGTGGGTTCTCTTTTTCCTAAACTTTTATTCCAGCTGCTCTGATCAATTGCCTTTCTTCCTGAGAAAATATTATTTTCATTATAGACTGCATCTCTTCCCATGTATAAATATTCGGACCTAAAAATTGGTCTAATTATTCAGCTGTGCCTATGGGATCCCCCAAAATTCCTTTGACTTCTTTTTTAAAATTTCTGACCACAGAAGAAGTCAAAGGGGCATTTACAAACCCTGTTCTACCCACTCCCACTGGGACTTCTCTCAGTGGAAATAGACTAATTTCTTTATCCCATTTTTGGTTTTTGTCCTCTGTCGTCTTTTTCCCGTGTTTTGAGAAAGAATCCAGAGAGGGCTGTCTTTTAAGTGAACTTCTAGTGTTTCGATAAGGCATTTCTAGGGAGAAGTAGTTTCTCTGAGCAGTAGCTGTGGTTACAGAGGGAACGGAGCTCAGGGCAGTAAGGGGGGTGAGGGGAGGGCATAGTGCCGAGGCTTGGTCCTCAAAGGGCAGAGCATAGGCGGGGTTTGCTGCCGGGACCAGCAGAGGAGGGGGCACTTCTGGGGGATACCAGAGGGGAGCACGGAGAGCCTGCACGGGGCTAATGGTGGCTGAGTCAGAGACTCCCGGCAGAGACAAAGCAGCAGCAGCAGCGCCCATCGCAGCCGGCACGGGCAGGGCAGCCGGGGATAGGGTAGTGGGGGAAGCGATTGGACATAGGACGGCTGGGACCGACGGGACCCCCGGCACGGTCGGGGTGGTGGTCTTAGACCACGCATGAGGAGGGACCCCCGACATGGCCCTTAGGGCGACTGCGGACCAGGCGGCCGGGGCAGATGGATTCACCGGCGGGGCAGGGATGGGGTATATGCGGGGACCGGCGCAGCTGTCGCGGGCTGCGAGCCAGCACTCAGGACGGGAACCGAGGCAGGTGGGGCTGCTGCGGGACCCGGGACAGGGGGCTCGGCTGTGAATGGCGGGAGCACGAGCGAGAACGGAGGGGGCAAAGCCTGCAAAGGATCCCACTCTTTTTCTTTCTTTTCTTCTTATTCCCCTCCCTTTTCTTTCCCCTTTTTCTTTTCTTGTTTCATCTCGGGGGTTTCTGATACGTGAAAGATTTTTATTCTCCTAAAATCTCCTGTCCAACATGTGGCATATTCTCTTTCTTTGGGATGAAACAGTTCTTTTGAATTTACAAATACATTTAGAGCCTGACAAATTCAATTCTCAAAAGAGCTGTATCTGGGCCAATAAACTGACTTATTAAAGAAATATGGGTATTGATCTAGTATCGATACCCAACTGTGATGGACAAAAATCTCTAACAGTTTAAAGTTAGAAAGTGTATGTTTATTACGGCCGGACAGCACGGCGGGATATTTCCCTAATTCGCACCGCGAAATTCACAGGTAATTACAAAGCCTTTTATTTGCAAAAGTGTTGAATATCCAAAATACAAATGCATATTCATGCTGCTGTCACCTCCCATTCCTCGCTTCGTATGCTTATTGGCAAAAAGGCTATTAAGCATGCGTACTTTGTTTCTTAAAAATGAGTCAGGGGTCTATTCTGGGAGGGGTCGCCCAAAATGAGGAAGTAAGATGAGTCTTCATCATCCTGACCTTTCTACCTTTTCAATGCATTCATGACAAATGATTCCTTGGTAGAACTTATAGTTTCCTGTGTTCAATGGGTCTTTTAAGCAGGAAATCTGCAGTTATCTTATGTCCTATTTACTACATTTTGTTTTTCATTACAAGCACAGCTACATAAACATAAAGCTGACAAGCAATGAGTTACTAAATCCAGGATATCTTATCTAAGATCCAGCTTCTGTTAACTGTGAACAAAGATTACCTATCTACTTCAGCTAATTCAGCAACTTATTATCTTAACTTTCCTAAAAATCCTTAGTTCCTAAAAATTAACATCTCAGCCTTGGGTTTGGTCTCTGGGTTCTAGTATAGCTGGGCGTCTGAGGATGGCCCAGAATCTGGTCACCTCTGGTGCCGGTCCACCTATGAGGCTGATTTGCATGTCACTTACACTTTTACCACGGATCCCCCTCCACACGGCCGGAGGGAAAAGGGCTGATATGCAGGTCACACACACACACACACACACGTTCTGCCATAGCCTGTGATCGGGATACGCAAAGCAATCACACAGAGACGAGAGATTTTGCATGGCAGAGTTCCTCCGAGCGAGCCCAAGGCTGAGCCAAGGCCGAGAGCTTCTCTGCCTGTTTATTTCTTACTTTTTATACATTTGTGGGTCTGGCTGAAGATTGGCTTCTGGAGTTTTCACCTCCCAGCCGAATGGCCAGACCAACTGTCAGTTACAATTGTTTTCAGGTTAGAAATATGCAAACAAGGGACAGAGAATGAAAAACTAAGGATTTGTTTATGTTGCATGTGTGAGAAAAAGCAGAAACTGCTCCTAATATTGTACAGTAGCTAAAAAGTCTGACTCCATTTTATGAACAATCAACCCGCCCAGGGGAACAATGGCCTGTTTGTGAGTCACTTACACCTCTTGCCACAGTCCCACCCGCCTGGGAAGCTGAGGCAGATTTTGTGTGTGACTCACTCTCACACAACAAAACAACAATAAGGTACCTTTTACTTTCAAATCACCTATTACAATTTTAGGTGTTACTGACCAGTCCCGGTGCTCTTGGATATCCTCTCAATCCAGCTGTGTTGTCCAACCGTAGATGCTCTTGGGCATAACCTCAATCCGGCAGAACCCTGGGTGCCCTTGGGATATTAATCCCTCAGCCCAGCAGAAGTTTTAGTCCTGGATGCCCTTGGGCACTCACCCCTCAATCCAGCAGACTTTTTGCTTCCTAGGGGTCCCACCCCTTCTCTAAGACTCAGTTCCAGTTTCCCTGGGGGGGATTCTCTCGCTCTTATCACCTGCTTCGTCTCTTTACTGGCCATTTTTCTCACAAAAGAACGGAAACGCAGCATAGTAGACTCCGCACTCGCTTAGCAGGTCTGGGATAACCAGCTGCCTCTCATTCACACACATTCATCCCCCCGCTTAACCGCCCCGTCCAAACCTGTACTTACCTATCCTTTGTCCTTGAGTCCTTGTCTTCGTGTACACTTTAGTCTTAGGAACTAATTACCGCAGTTTTAGGGAATCTTTTCCCTTTGTTTTATTGCCTCCTCTTGTCCATTGATCGTAACCTGCATCTCTCGGCCACAGCAGGGGAACACAGAGCGAGGCTGCCAACTGGGCAGGGCGCGCCGTCCTCACCCTGATTCCACTGAGGCACCAGCAGTGAGGTGTTCTAACCATCCTCTGCTGCCATAATTGTGAAAAACGCTAATCACTTGTTTTTAAATTTTTGAAAGTTTAATAGTAAATAAGATGGTTATAAAATAGAATTAGAGTAAAAAAATGGAACAATTAGGGTTAGGACAATACGAGACAATAAAAACAAAGTTACAGATGTCTGGGTGCCTCCCCGAGTAAAAAAGCTCCGGAGAAGGACCCCCGTTAACAAAGGATTATCTCTTAAAAGCAATAGCCTGTTGAATATTCATACATTTCATACATGATGCATAAATTCCATTCAAAGAATTGTCTCTGGTTAGTATCACTTTTTTTCCTTTAATCTCTATGGCGTCTTCAGGGCTGAGCAAGGCAGAAGTTGGTGTCTTCTGATAAGGAAGTAGTAAATTCTTTTTTTCTCTGAAAGATTTACGTTTTCCGGTAGTTGGTATATAAAAACTACATTTTAACTACAAAACTACATTTACCATACTATCAAAATATTAATACAACATTACTAATCAATACAACAGAATACATATTGTAAATATCGTGCGTAGAGCCATATAATATGCACTTTTCACACATATGCAGGGAGTTAAACTTTTAGCTAGGTAGGATGCTCTGGAACAGAATTAATAAAATTTGCAAATACTTTAGGCTTTGCTTAAAACATTGATAATTAAGGACTAGATGCTTTGAAAAAGTTATAAATACATATTATATAATTAGCTTTTCACAAATATTAAAGTGACTATTATATGTGTTGTAATACATGATATAAATAAATTCGTGCTGAAACTGTAGTAATCTCGTCTGATAAATGTGAAAAGTGTATATTATATGGCTCTATGCAAGATATTTACTATATGTATTATGTTGTATTGATTGTTAATGTATTAATATTTTGATAGTATGGTAAAGGTAGTCTTGTAGTTAAAATGTAGTTTTTATATACCAACCACAAGAAAACGTAAATCTTTCAGAGAAAAAAAAAAAAAATTACTACTTCCTTATCAGAAGAGACCAACTTCTCCTGCCTTGCTCAGCCCTGAAGACGCCATAGAGATTAAAGGAAAAAAGTGATACTAATCAGAGACAATTCTTTTTTTGAATGGAATTTATGCATCATGTATGAAATGCATGAATATTCAACAGGCTATTGCTTTTAAGAGATAATCCTTTGCTAACGGGGGTCCTTCTCCGGAGCTTTTTTGCTCGGGGAGGCACCCAGACTTCTGTAACTTTGTTTTTATTGTCTCGTATTGTCCTAACCCGAATTGTTCAATTTTTTACTCTAATTCTATTTTTATAACCAACTTATTTACTATTAAACTTTCAAAATTTTAAAACAAGTGATTGGCGTTTTTCACAAAAAACAAACAAACTGGTATGAATATTCATCTGGGAGATGTGTATTTCAAGGGGGTTGAAACCAGCATGAATGTTAGTCTGGAAGGATTGCATTCCAAATGGGGTGTTGCGATAAAGAGAGACATGTCCCAACATGTAAGAGAAGACAAGACCACCGAAAAAGAAGGGACCCCTCAAAAAGATTGTAGAGAGTATAAAAGACACCCTGTGATAATAGTATTTTGTGAAACACGGTGAAACAGTGTCTTAGAGCCCCTCCCTGTCTCACCAAGCACTGTTTGCCAGGTGCAGTGCTGAACTGATTTTTGCTTGTGGCTTTTTACGATTGTATTTTAATTATGGAATAAATCCTTTATATTAATCAAATTGCCTATCAATTGATAATAGACTGGTGACCCCAACGTGATAGCAACTTTGGGTCTGCGACTCCTCCTGTCTGATCAGGGGGCACCCTACTATTAATTAGTGGCCTGACAGTGTGGAAGACCAGCAACCCATTGCAACTGAACTTTGAAATTAAAGTACAAGCCATAAGCAAAAGAGAGAGATGAGCTCAGTGCTCCCAGGGGGCCCATAGAGGACCCAAAGGGGGATTCCTCAGACCGCGGTAATTTATACTTGTATTTCTACATGCACAAAGATCCACGCGAGAAACAGGAGACCATAAGTACTGCTGGTTGAGTAAGGGTGACAGCGTGCGAAGTGAGATGTGACTGTCTTGGTTTTGAAAGACAGTTGTCTGCCAGGAAAAACTAGAGCCTCCCTTGGAATGGAGAATGTAAACCCCCTTCCCTCCAAATTGTTATAATTTTGCAATTAGAGGCTCTCAGGAAAAGATATGGGAAATAGGAGTAACAGTTCTTTACTAGGAATATTAAAAAAAAAAAAAAAAAAGGAAAATACAAATGTAGTAGTACAAAAAAAACAAGCAAGGAAGCAAACAAAAATCCTGGAAAAAACCCTGACAGAGTCAGGGATATGACCTGGCACCCTGGTGATTAGGGTGTTGGAAGCAGTCCAAATAAGTCCTCTTGGAGTAACAGATGTGATTCCGTGGAGTAGAGATGGTCCTGTAGAAAGTCCAGTGGTGATGAGATGGGTCCAATCTTCCTCCGGGAATCCAGTGGAAAAACAGCATACCTTGTGTCCTTCAGTCCCAGTTTTTATCTAGCTAGGAACAGCTGGCTCCCCCCCACTGTGTGGAGCATCTCACAATGGGATGGTGTAATGTGTCATGTCATTGGTGGGCCCTAATGGCCCATTATCAGAAGATGTCCCCCTGGAGGATGGAGGGATGGTGAAAGAGATAAGAAACACTGCCCCACCTGATTTTAATGGCTGGGCCATTATCAGAAGGTATTCTCCTCCTTCCCCCCAGGGAATAAGGAGGATAACACATCTCCCAAAAAACAGCTTTCAACAGATGAAATAGAATACACATTTTTAGGTTATGTAATCCAATACAGTGACGTAGTCACAAAGCGAGCGTGGACTCCTGATACCCCGTATTTTCCATATCCCGCCAGGGATAGGGTCAGCAAAAGGAGGAAGCAATTTTGAAGGGGCTTATTTTGTACGTAAAATCCGAATTTTGGGGAAAGGGGTTTGGACATTGGTAACGGAGGGGGCTAAAAGGAAAGGTATGCTCTCAGGAAATCGAGGGATGGGTAAGCCTTTTAGCCTGAGACCAAGAGGATCAAGAAGAGTGAGGGAAGGAAGCAAATAAAAGGGAGCACATTACCGGTCAGAACTTCGCAGGCCGTTCCCCCGTTGGCTGGAAGATCGGTAACTCAACTAATCAAGCAAAGTAAGTACCAATTAAAATTGAAAATCAGCGCATGACTGAGACACGAAAAAACTTGCAGGACAATTGGAGATCCTTTAGAGGCATGTTTCCAATACCCTGCTGTGGTGATTTCAGGCAGATTTTGGGAGAAACTCTCCCACAGGGCCCCCCTCCCCCAACCGGTTCAGGAAAAGACTTCCTCAGAGAGAAGTGGAAAAAACCTGTTTATTAAACAGGCAAAACACTCCCAGCACAATACCCGATGACAAGAGCTTCGTGCTGCTTACGCGGGGATAACAAACTTAAAGAAAGTCTCCCCTTGAAGATAGTCACTGTGCTCCACCGCTCCATCTCCGCTGGCGTTGGGAGAAAAGGAGATGTGCAGGGCTGGTCTTGGTGGAGTGGGTCCCCTGTGGAGGCCCACGGTGCTTCCCCCAGGTCCTTAGTCCGGAGAGGTTGGAACAGTTCCGAGGAGAGGGCAAAAAAGAAAAAATGGATGGAAAAAAAAAAAGGGAAAAAAAAAAAAAAGAAAAAGCAAAAAGCTTCAGCTATTCTACAGCGTCTAACTACGCTAGCACTTAAATAACTAACTGCTGGGGAAGAAAACAACAGAGCTTCTTTCGTCTTGCAGTGTTCCAACTCCCCCGCTTCAAGGTCACTCCGAGGACCAGAGTTTTCCTGGGGAAAAACAAACAGTGCTTCCCTCCCCTTTGCATCCAATAGACGATTGGGGGATACACAGTCACCCTAGGACATTTTCCACCCCTTATCCCCATATCGTCGACTTATGGACAGAACCAATGTATATTCCACATAAAACTTCCATCCATTCTCCCCACAAAAAAAAGAATACAAGCAATACCCGTCATGCTCCTGTCACGTTCCACACTGAGCCACTGAGTCCAGGCCCCAGGCTGCAGGGCAGCAGGATTCCTCTCTCACTTACTCATACCTTCAACACTTGCTCATACTTTCAACACTTAACACATACCCTCTCACTTACACATTTCCTTCTATTTCATTCTGCATGGTTTAATGTACAGACAATGGCAATAGCATTTAGCAGACAGTGAGGTTTATAAATGATTCTCACCCAACAATCAGATCTCCCTGAGGTACACATCATGTTGTTCCATCTTTCTGCATTATCCACCAAGTGCATCCTGGTCCCTGAGAAAAGGCAACCCCACGAATGGGTTTGTCTGTACTTGAGGCAGACTTGATCCACACTGTCTTCCCTAACAGACCTCTGACATGCACCACTGGGACTTTATCTCCATCTATTGTATGCAGAGGCTCAGCCTGGGCGGGTCCTGCTCAGTTGGTGGAGCCTCGGGTGTTGACCAACCAGGTGGCCTTTGCTAAATGCTGCTCCCAATTCTTGAAAGATCCCCCACCCAATGCTTTCAACTGAGTTTTTAACAATGCATTGTGCCTCTCCACCTTGCCTGCAGCAGGTGCATGGTAGGGAATATGGTATACCCACTCAATGCCATGTTCCCTAGCCCAGGTGTTAATAAGGCTGTTCTTGAAATGAGTCCCGTTGTCTGACTCAATTCTCTCGGGGGTACCATGCCTCCACAGGACTTGCTTGTCTAGGCCCAGGATGGTGTTTCGGGCAGTAGCATGGGGCACAGGGCAGGTCTCCAGCCACCCCATGGTGGCTTCCACCATTGTGAGCACGTAGCGCTTACCGTGACGTATCTGGGGAAGGGTGATGTAGTCAATCTGCCAGGCTTCCCCATACTCATATTTAGACCACCGTCCACCATACCATAGGGGCTTCACCCACTTGGCCTGTTTGATGGCAGCACACGTCTCACAGTGGTGGATAACCTGAGAAATACTATCCAAGGTTAGATCCACCCCTCGGTCTCATGCCCACTTATCGGTGGCATCTCTACCCTGATGACCTGAGGCATCATGGGCCCATCGAGCTAAAAACAACTCTCCCTTGTGTTGCCAATCTAAATCAATCTTTGACACCTCTATTTTTGCTGCCCGATCTACCTGCTTGTTGTTTCGATGCTCCTCATTAGCTCTACTCTTGGGGATGTGGGCATCTACGTGGCGGACTTTACCAAGTAGTCTCCCTACCCTGGTAGCAATGTCTTTCCAGTCCTCAGCAGCCCAAATTGGTTTCCCTCCACGCTGCCAATTAGCCTTTTTCCACCTCTTCAGCCATCCCCACAGAGCATTGTCTACCATCCATGAATTGGTATAGAGGTAGAGCCTCGGCCACCCCTCTCTTTCAGCAATATCCAAGGCCAATTGAACAGCCTTGAGTTCTGCAAGTTGACTTGATCCACCCTCTCCTTCAGTGGCCTCAGCAACCTGTCGTGTGGGGCTCCACATGGCTGCTTTCCACTTCCAGTTCATCCCTACAATATGACAGGAACCATCAGTGAAAAGGGCATAATGCATCTCCTCTGCTAGCAATTGGTTGCATGGTGGAGCTTCTTCAGCCCATGTCACTTGCTCTTGTTCTTCATCTGTGAGGCAAAAATTTTCACCCTCAGGCCAATTGGTAATTATTTCCAAAATCCCAGGGTGATTCAGTTTACCAATACGGGCACGCTGCGTAATAAGAGCAATCCACTTGCTCCATGTGGCATCAGTGCCATGATGGGTGGAGGGGACCTTCCCTTTGAACATCCACCCTAGCACAGGCAGTCGGGGTGCCAAGAGGAGTTACGCCTCTGTACCAATCACCTCTGAGGCAGCTTGAACTCATTCATAGACTGCTAAGATTTCCTTCTCAGTTGGGGTGTAATTGGCTTCAGACCCTCTGTAGCTTCGACTCCAAAATCCTAGTGGCCGGCTTCGAGTCTCACCAGGCACCTTCTGCCAAAGGCTCCAGGACAGGCCATGGCTCCCGGCTGCAGAGTAGAGCACGTTCTTCACATCTGGTCCCGTCCTCACTGGGCCAAGGGCCACTGCATGAGCGATCTCCTGCTTGATCTGGGCAAAAGCTTGTTGCTGCTCAGGGTCCCAGTGGAAATCGTTCTTTTTGCGGGTGACCAGGTAAAGAGGGCTCACAATCTGCCTATACTCAGGAATATGCATCCTCCAGAAACCTATAGCACCTAGGAAAGCTTGTGTCTCCTTCTTATTGGTTGGTGGAGGCACTGCTGTAATCTTGTTGATGACATCAGTAGGAATCTGCTGCCGTCCATCTTGCCACTTTACTCCCAGGAACTGGATCCCACGAGCGGGTCCCTTAACTTTACTCTTCTTGATAGCGAAACCGGCTTCCAGGAGGATCTGGATGATTTCCTTTCCCTTCTCAAACACTTCTGCTGCTGTGTTCCCCCACACAATGATGTCATCAATATACTGTAGATTTTCCGGAGCCTCACCCTTTTCTAGTGCAGTCTGGATCAGTCCATGGCAGATGGTGGGGCTGTGCTTCCACCCCTGGGGCAGTCGGTTCCAGGTGTACTGCACTCCCCTCCATGTGAAGGCAAACTGAGGCCTGCATTCTGCTGCCAAAGGAATGGAGAAAAATGCATTGGCAATATAAATGGTCGCATACCGCTTTGCTGCCTTGGACTCCAGCTCATACTGGAGCTCCAACATCTCTGGCACGGCAGCGCTCAGTGGTGGTGTCACCTGATTCAGTGCATGGTAGTCCACAGTCAATCTCCATTCCCCTTCAGATTTGCGCACAGGCCAAATGGGGCTGTTGAAGGGTGAGTGGGCTTTACTAACCACCCCTTGGCTCTCCAGCTCTTGAATCATCTTATGGATGGGGATCACAGCATCTCGAGTTGTTCTATACTGTCGTCGGTGCACTATAGAAGTGGCAATTGGTACCCATTGCTCTTGTACTTTCAGGAGTCCTACTGCAGATGGATTCTCAGACAGTCCAGGCAAGGTGTTCAATTGTCGGATGCCCTCTGTCACTACAGCCGCTATCCCGAATGCCCACCTGAGTCCTTTCGGGTCTTTGAAATACCCACTTCGGAGGTAATCTATGCGCAAAATGCATGGGGCCTCTGGCCCAGTCACAATAGGGTGTTTCTTCCACTCCTTTCCAGTTAGGCTCACATTTGCTTCCACCAAAGTAAAATCTTGACATCCCCGTCACGCCAGCGATAGAGACAGATTCTGCCCCTACATGTCTTGATGGTATTAATGTGCACTGCGCACCATTATCAACCAAGGCCTCATAGTCTTGTGGTTCAGATGTGCCAGGCCAACGAATCCACACAGTCCAAAATACATGGTTTTCCCTAGCCTCTACCTGGCTAGAGGCAGGGCCCCTCTAAGCCTGGTTATCCTTCTTTCCTTGAGCATATGTCTTAGAGGTTCCTTCAAGGGAGTCGGACATGTCATCGTCATCATACCTGGTAGTTCGGCTACGGGCAACTGGAGCTGCTTCCCTTTTGGTGGAACTCCCTCTTTGAGTCTTGACTTCCTTCAATTCATGCACCCATTGTGCCAGGGCAGCCATAGATTTTCCATCCCATCTGTTCATATTTTCTCCACAATCCCGCAGGAAGAACCACAGCTCAGCATGTGGAGTGTACCCTCTCTCCGTATCCGGGGAGTGTCTACGTTGGGTACCAGAACCTCTGATCTGTACTGCTGAGATTTGGAGAAGGTCCTCTCTAAACTCCTCCCTGAGTTTCTTATGATTCTCATCTATATTATCCTCTAGTTTCTGTAGACGTGTTTCTACAGCTGCGATTCTGGCGTGTGTTGGGCCATGCACAGCATCTGCATATGCTCGGAGGTTCTTTGCCATATCAAGCACCGTCTCCTCCATGTCCTCCCGCTTCATTACTGCTAAAGCAGAAGCGTATTCTAATGGCCCGAGTCGTATAAGTTTTCGCCACATCACAGATGTACATGATACCAAGTCTGGGTTCCTAGTGTTTATGTCATCTGAGAAAACCATCTCTGCCACTGCCATTTCTCTCAAGCGTTGAATCCCTTGTTCTATGGTCTTCCATGGGGTTTGCTGCATATAGAGATCATCTGCACACAAGTATCTTTCTGCCACACTTCCTAGGACCCGTACCCAGAGACTGCAAGGACTAGCCTCTCTCACCATCTCTTGATCGATGACTGGATCATGTGACAGGGATCCCAGATGCCTCGCTTCAGTGCCATCCAGAATTGTAGCCTCACCTTCAGCATCCCAAAGACGGACTAACCAACTAATTATAGATTCATCAGGTTGTCGCCGTTAATCTTTTCATAGGCCCCGAAGGTCCTTCAGGGAAAAGGAATCAATATTGGCTTCTGATCCTGTGCTAGAAGCTTTGGCTTCTGATTTTGGTGAAGGTCCTTCTCTTGGGTCATCTTTGTCCACTGGTCGATCGGTTTTGAGTGTGTGCTTCTTTGCCAGAGCAACTGCCAGGGGCTTAGGCTTACTCTCTGGTTTAGCTGCCGACTCAGGCTCAGGTTCTAGTTTAGCTGCTGGCTTCATAACTGGGGTGTTGGCTGCAGCCTGAGTGACTGGGGTAGCTGTTGATTTGTATCCCTTCCCCCCTGCCTCTGTCTGCTGCCCTACAGTCTCTAGCAATGTGCGATAAGCATATGCCAAGGCCCAGCTTACTGCAGCAATCTTCTCCCCCTTAGAGCCATCATGGTACCTCTCTTTCAGGTATTTCCCCAGCTCCACTGAATTCTGTATTTGTTCCCGTGGAAAATCCCAGACTACAGGGTCAGAGAATTCCTTGAGGAGTTGACCCATATCCTCCCATTCTCCATACCACTCAGGATTTCCTCTGCCTGGGTCAGGAGTTTCATCAGCCCATCTAGAAATCTCAGCCCATATTCTAGAGAAGCTGCAGACTGTATAGAGGAGGCTTACCAGATGACATACCAGAAAGATGGTCTCTTTAACACTTAGGGGAAACTCAGCATTCTCCAACAAGGATTTAACCGATTCAGAGGAGAAGAAGGAAATGAAAGACTGCAATGCTTCATCCTCTGCTCCTCCTCCCACAAACAGGGTGAATAACTATAACTATGACCCATACATACTAGGAAAAGATCTCAGCACCTTTATAAACTTCCTACAAATTATTATCATTAAACCAAGGCCAATAGCTACTCTAATCCATGTCCCTCTACTGTAAAAACTGTGTATTAATGACAATATTGGGGCTATCTCTGGATATGCAAATAAACCTAAGGATCACAAAGGTATTAAGACCTCAAAGAAGCCTAAGGATCCAAAACACATCAAGGCCCCCACCCCAAGAGACATGAGTTCAAGCAGCATAGTTACTGACTGCTAAATACTAATCAGTACAGGGTTTTTCCACTCTCTCGAGCCCCACGTCTGGGCGCCAATAAGTTTGTGGTGGTTTGAGGCAGATTTTGGGAGAAACCCTCCCACGGGGCCCCCCTCCCCTCCCCCAACTGGTTCGGGAAAAGACTTCCTCAGAGAGAAGTGGAAAAAACCTGTTTATTAAACAGGCAAAGCACTCCCAGCACAATACCCGATGACAAGAGCTTCGTGCCGCTTACAGAGGGATAACAAACTTAAAGAAAGAAAGTCTCCTCTTGAAGATTGTCACTGTGCTCTGCCGCTCCGTCTCTGCTGGCGTTGGGAGAAAAGGAGATGTGCAGGGCTGGTCTTGGTGGAGTGGGTCCCCTGTGGAGGCCCACGGTGCTTCCCCCAGGTCCTTAGTCCGGAGAGGTTGGAACAGTTCCGAGGAGAGGGCAAAAAAGAAAAAATGGATGGAAAAAAAAAAAGGGAAAAAAAAAAAAAAGAAAAAGCAAAAAGCTTCAGCTATTCTACAGCGTCTAACTACGCTAGCACTTAAATAACTAACTAACTGCCGGGGAAAAAAACAACAGAGCTTCTTTCGTCTTGCAGTGTTCCAACTCCCCCGCTTCAAGGTCACTCCGAGGAGCAGAGTTTTCCTGGAGAAAAACAAACGGCGCTTCCCCTCCCCTTTGCACCCAATAGACGATTGGGGGATACACAGTCACCCTAGGACACCTGTGAAGGGCCTGGATGCTGAAGGGAGAAGTGATTGAGAATCAGACTGAAATATCCAGTAATATGGGGCAGAGAAAAAGTAAAGTTCAGAGAGGATTCCAAGAAAAGTCTTTGGGAGAAAAGAGGAGGGAAATCCCAGAAATTCCATCAGATAGCCCACTGGGATTTATGTTAGAAAATTGGGAAGACTGACCCTCACAGGAAGGAAAATCTAAAGAAAAGGTGATTCACTATTGTATGGAAGCTTGGTGGGGGAAAGAGATTAGAAGCCATTTGATCTGGCCCATGTTTGGGTCTTCTGAGAACTGGGTGTGTCAAGCTCTAAATACTTATGTAAATAGTAAGGAACCATCAGATCAAGAGGAAAGGGACTATGCAGGAATATGGACAGGTTTAGCAGTTGGATTATTTACTGTTAAGACTAAAAAAACCAACTGAGACCAAGAATGTGGCTTGGGATCCCCACAACCACCTACCCCCCCCATACCTAGCCCCACAGCCCCAGCCCAGCCAGCCTCCACAACCCCCACCCCAACCCACATACCCGACACTGCAGCCTCAGCCCATTCAGTCTTCACAATTGCCGCCCCAACCCCCCACCCTAGACCGTGCAGACCATGAGACCAACTGCTCTCCCTGCAGTAACTTGTTCTCCCCGTTCAAGGAGGACATGGAGAAAAATAAAAGAAAAAATTAGTAGTGAAAATAGCAACAGTGACAAGGATAGGGAAAAGGGACACAACCCCCTCCCTTTGAGGGAAGTACTGACAGTGCCGGGAGTAATCAAATATGTAAATGTCCCCCTTAATATGGGAGATTGTGGCAGTCTTTCTCTCTCGGAGCCTCGGCTCCGTTTTTGCATCGGCTACCTCGAGAGAAATGACAGTTGGAAGGGTTTTTTCCTCAGGGCCTGAAAGATCCCAGGAGTAGCTGTGAACCTTTTTCTTTAGAGAGATCATGTCTCCTTCGATGGCAAAAGAAAGGGTCTGCACTTGATCCAGGGGGAATCAGGGCTTTATCCAGTCTTTCTCCTGTGGTCCTGGCCCCACCTGAGTCAGGAGCCCGGTCCCTGTCCCCTAGCCAAGAGAGTGATCCACATGCTTTTCCTGGCTTTTATCCAGGGGGAAGGGGCTACAGGCAGGGACAAAGCCACTACGCAATCAGGGATAAGGTGGGAGTGGAACAAAGTTGGATTACATTCCAGAGTGGGAGAATGGGCGGGGAAAAGGAGCAGGGACAAACCTCGGGATGATACATTTTCGGGGGAACAGAAGAAACCATTACAAAACCCAATAAAAAAATGAAATACAATCTAAACTCAAATAATACACAACAACGGGAGATGTCTGAGCCTTTAAAAAGGAGATGGGTAAGCTGATGGATGATCCCCTGTGGGTGTCAGACAGGTTAGACCAGTTTTTGGGACCCAGCATGTACACATGGGATGATATGCAGGCTATACTTAGGACATTGTTTTTCTACTGAGGAGAGAGAGATGATAACACAAGTAGGAATCAGAGGATGGGAACGCTGAAATCCACAAGGGGTACCTGGGGACCAGAAGTGGCAGAATCAAAGACCTGGGTGGGATGCCCAAACGGAAGGGGGTCGTCAAAATATGACAGACCGAAAGGAAATGATAATACAAGGGGTTTGGGAGGCTGTTCCTGGAGGACAGAACATTAGCAAAGTATTCGGAGAATGTCAGGGGAGAGACGACTCTCCTACAGATTGGCTCGTGAGATTACGAAAAAGCCTGCTTTAGTGGTTTCACGTACACTAAATTCTGGTCTTAGTACACACTTTTTTTTTGTGGGAGAGAGACTAGGAGAAAAACAAAGCATGCTCAACTTAAAAAAAGAACAAATAGTTTTATTAACACACACAAAAAGAATGGAAAAAGAAAGTTGGGAAAAAAAACTAAACCAAAACAGAATGAAACTCCAAAAACACTCTTCCCTCTCCTTAAAAACTGTTCACTTTCTTACAAAACAAAATAAAGAGACAAAACTTGTAATTTTCATTCAGTTTCACCATCTGACAAGAATCTTTCATCAATTCTTTAGGGGAAGAGTCTCTCTTAGAGTCATGGATCCCACTGACAACCTAGAACAGTTCTCTTGTGGGTTTTTTAACTGTCACAGAAACAGCCGCTCGGGGAAACATGCCTTTGTGACCCCTCCCATTAGCAGGTTCCCAAGCTGCTCAGGGGTCATGGGTCTTAGACTTTTGCATATTGGGGTGTCAGCTTTTAAAGATGAATAACTAAAGGTAAAGGATTCTTCATTTCAAGGTACAGAGATATCTTTTTACTTCTTCACTAGCGCAGAGGGCTTCTCATCTCTATCTCTGTTTAAGCATCTTATAGGATTAATATCACTTAGTCCATCACAAATACTTTTGCTCAATTCGTCACACAAATCTAAACAATCATCTCCCCAAATGCATATCTTTCCCATGATTTAAAGGAATGATCTAAATATAGAGTTCATTTCTATGGCTCAAATAAGAATGGAACAACCAACTCTTCAACCCTCTGACCCAATAGTCTTTTCACTCTCACTCTACTGACTTTATGCTGTTTTTTTTCTTTATGTTCACTCTGTCCCTTTCTTTTCTCTCTCAGAGAAGGGCCAAGCTCTGGAAGCTTCATGTTGCCAGGAAAGGATTAAATCTGCCCAGAGTCTTTTCTGTCTCCAGCGGTAGCTCGTGGTATTAGATGTTCAAGGCCGCGTTGGTGAGAGAGGAAGAACTCACCCAGAAACATCAGAGATCAGAGCACCCGGGCAGTCCGGAATCACAAAAATACAGACAAGATCATAAATGCCTTCTCAACCCACCCCTCGGTGTAAATTGGGGTGGCCTCAGCCTAAATGGTACCTATAGCTCTTATCAGGGGCCTGGCAGAGCTCTCTCCCTGCTCCAGGGAAGTTTGGAGAAAGTAGTTGTTGTAAAGCAGCAACCTCTCCTTCCCCCCTTCCACCCGGGAGCTGATAGAATCCGGCCAGGCCTCAAGCCAGCTCCCCCCTAAAAGGGGGGAGCAGCAGGCCTAACTCAATATTACCTGTCTCTCTCTGGCCAAAGGAAAAAGGAAAAGCCCACCTACAGGAAATCATGGGGTTTTATATGGTACTTCCCAAAGTCGTAGCTGACAATTTTCAATGGTCAAAACAGATGCCAATATTCCAACTAACCCTCTGATAGGTCCCTGTCTTTTCTAAAACAATTACTAAGTCCTGACCCAGAAAATCATTCTTCATTCCTCTATGACTAAAAAACCAAACTGTACTAACCCATGACACCTGCAAATCTACTCAGGGGTGGATCCAAATTCCCCAATAAGAGAGGCATTGTTAAAGACACAATCTGTAGCAAAATCATGGGAAGATGTATGAAAGAAACTCGAAAAGTTGGAGAATTGGCAAGAGAGGGATTTACAGGAATTGTTTAGAGAAGCCCCGAAAGTTTATATGAGGAGGGATGAGGAAAAACAAAAGGTTCCGGCAAAGGTATTTGTTGCAGCTGTTAGAGAAGCTCAGAAGCAGGAGTGCCTCCAAAGCCCCGCAAGATCAGCACAAAACCAGGGAGGCCAAAAGAAGCAGTCTATCCCATGGAAAGGAGCAGCAGAGAGTCCCCGGGATCGACATCCTGAATGTTATTATTGCAAAAACAAAGGGTACTTCAAAAAGGAATGTAGAAAGCAGATGCGCGATGAGGGGATTTTTCAAGAGGATTAGGGATGTCAGGGGCTCTTTATTCTGGGGTCCAAACCACCACCCGAGCCCTTGATAAAATTAAAAATAGGACCCCAAAAGGAAGAGGTATTCTTTCTGATTGACACAGGGGCAGAACGGAGTACCCTTCAGAAAATGCCACAAGGATGTATAAAAAGTAAAGATACAATTGTTATAAATTGCACGACTCAGAGTTTTAGTCCCAATTAGAATTTTATTAATTACAGCAAGCGGGGCATAAGCAAATACAGCGCTGGGCGACAGGGAGTCTGCGCTCCACCAGCTGCCGCCCTGTTACAACTTTTCAGTCCCTTTTTATACAGTTTTCTTCTCCTGTTATCGTGCTGCTGGATGTTATCTTGTTGCTAGGAGACCGTCTTCTGTCTTCCGCTTATCACCCACGACAGCTACAAGAAGCTTTGTTAAGCAATAGCACAAAGTGTCTAAAACATCATGAGTCATCCTGTGTTTGCAAGAAAAAAATCATGAGTCATCATGTGTTTGCAAGTTTAAAAGTTCTTTAAAAGTCCTGAGTCATCCTGCGCTTGCAAGTTCAATGAACAAAGTATTAATCCGTCACAATCCCCCCTTTTTCTTTCAGCCTAAATTTGTTCATTGAATCTTTTTAATTCCTGTCTGGCCCATTCTAATTCCTCATCTTTTGAGTCTTCAGGTAGCGATTCATATTTTGCTCTAATAAGCATTAAATGTGCTGCTTCTAAGCGTCCTTTCACAATTGTTATCAATTTATTAAAAATACATGGTCCAAAGGTTAATCCAAGTATTAATAAAATCAGTGGTCCCGCAATTGTGGATAGCAGGGTAGTCAGCCAGGGGGAATAATCAAACCAGGATTCATACCAGTTTTGGTTTGCCTCTCTTTCTCGCTTTCTTTGTTCTAGTCGGTTTCTCAATTCTGTTATGGTATCTATTACTACTCCCGTGTGGTCAGCATAAGCGCAACATTCTTCCTTTAGGGCTACACACAGGCCACCTTGTTGCAAGAACAAAAGATCTAGACCCCTGCGATTTTGTAACACTACTTCAGATAAAGATCTTACTGACTTTACTAGCCCATCAATGGCTTGCTCGATTCTTCCTAAATCCTCATCTACTGACATCCGCAATGTCTTCATTTCTTTTTGCTGATTTACCAAGGAGGCTACTCCTGTTCCTGCTCCTATTCCTCCTATAGTCAGCAGGGTTGCAATGGTCAGAGCCGTAAAGGGTTCCCTTCTTACTAGATGATGCTCTGCAATGGTATGTTGCTGGTAAATATAATCACTTGAGTGGTAAATTATTCTGGGGACAATGGTTACTTGGATACAGTAATCTCGAGCATAATTAAAAACCTTTAATGATAAACAGGGAGTGACACCTATATTGTTGCATACCCACTTTGTATTTGCTGCAGGGAGGAGCCATCCTGCAGGTTTATCCTCTTCTCTTTGTGTCATAATTACTCCACATAAGTGTTCTTTTTCTGGTGGTATTTTTCCTATACACCTCCCTTTACCCGTTACTTGGGATAAGGTTACCCCTTGTGTTTCAGTTTTATTCTGTTTCCAAAAGCATTGTGCTGGATTGGTTCCATTGATACGTCGTACTTTTTGTGTACTACCTATACCTTCATAAAAGGGAGGCCTAACGCTATAACATAGCCAGCATTCTTGAGTCAGATTCGGATGTGTTATATTTAATAATTGGTAACTAGCTTGCATTATTTTCCATAATGCACTGTACTCTAGTCCTGCTTTTACAACTCCTTTAACAGTAGGGGCTATGTTACTATTCTTTGTCTCGTCTCTTTGACCTTTATATTGTTGTTCTAACTCCTGTTCTTCCTGCAGCACAGAATTTGGCCCAATAAGTTCTGAGTCTTGTGGTGCTGGTTCCTTTTTGATTAGAAAGTGTCCTCCTCTGTCTGTACCGGGTTCCCATAATCGTGCCCCCCACAGTTTTCCTGTTACCCATGCTTGATCGTCTCCTTTAGTAACATTTATCCAAATTCCTTTACAATTCCCCCGTCGTCCTAGCCCTCCGTCTTGCCATATTTGGGGTTCTTTACATCCATAGGGATACCATTTTACGGATATGAATTGATCTTTTCCTCCTCCGGGAGGGAATCCAAAGGATACTGTTTCGCATCCCCAGTACGCACAATAATAATGCCCAGGATAGTTACAATATGGTTTTCCCGGATTTGAGGCAGGACAAAAATAAAAGGCCCCAAGGAATACAGGTGGCCAAACTGGAAAAAGATCTTTCAATTCACACTGAAAAGAGGGATTCCCTGGGGTAATCATGGAGGACAATATTTTATGGTCTTCCCATCGGATCAAGGACCACTTAAAGGGTTGATGGGGGTTATCATGCTCTGCGGTAGCACAACATGCTAACAATGATAGCATCCATATTATAGTGTGCAGATTCGGGTGCTTGGTTTCACTGACTATTTTGTATTCTTTCTTTTCTGAAAGCTCCCTCTGGTAATGCCATAATTCAGTAATACCATCAGTCCCATTCTTTTGGCAGTTCAGCAAACATCGCCTTGTTGTCCCATAAGCGAGGCTCTTTCCTCCACCGTTTTTTCTCCCTCTGCCTCGCTCGTCGACTCGGGTGCTACGAGCCACGAGGGGTACCATCTTCTCGGCAGCAGGGGAATTCTTCAGGAGGTAGTGATTGCCCTGGACAACATAAGAATGCCAGTTTGCCCTTTTTATGGAGAGTTGCACCTGAGCTCCTGTAGCTCCCTTTGGCAACGTCTTTCAGTTATTTCTGCTATGAATGGGCTGGGCACGTTTAGACAATACAAGTCCAGATTTGTTCCTTTGGCAAATATCTCCCACCATTCGCTGGATTCTGCAGTTAATTCTTCAAGAGATACTTTTAGGTTTAGTAGCCAATCAGTAATATTTCTTTGTAACTTTTTAGTAAGGGGTGCAACCCCTTTAGGGATCTTCCCCTGTAGCAGTGAGTCCACCACCCTTCTCCGCACACTTATAACATACAAATGGATAACAGTTACAGTTTGCTTTCTTGCATCTTTGTAAATCTGTTCATTCAGTCTTTTACTTATTTCTTCAGTCTTAATTTCAGGCTTCCCGGTGAGCTGACAGCTTTCCACTCGGTAGTTGGTTCCCTCACAGGGCCCTTGATCCTGCTAGCATGAGTCCATCCCTTCTCAGCTGTTCTTATTGCCGTTTCTGTTGTGAGTAATACAAGGTAAGGTCCTTCCCATCGGGGTGCTAGGGTAGTGTCTTTCCATGTTTTGATTAATACCCAGTCTCCTGGTTTTATTTGATGCAGTGCAATGTCTAATGGGGGTCTTTGTACTATAAGACCCTTCTTCCACATTTCTTCTCGATATGCCATTAAGGCAGTGATGTATTGATTGATGTCTTGGTCTCTTACACTGGGATGGGTTAAAGGCTTTTCTACATGATAAGGCATCCCATACAACATTTCGAAAGGAGATAGACCTATGTCTGTTCTTGGCTGGGTTCTTATATTCAGCAATGCAAGCGGTAAGCATTTTGTCCATGATAGTTTGGTTTCAATCATTAATTTAGTTAACTGTTTTTTAATTTCCCCATTCATCCTTTCCACCCGTCCTGAACTCTGAGGGTGCCATGGAGTATGGTGTTCCCACTTAATTCCCAGGGACTCCATTGTTTCATTAAGGATTTTGGACACAAAATGGGGGCCTCTGTCGGAGTCTATTGTTTCAGGTGCCCCGTACCTGGGGATTATATTTTCTAGTAGCACTTTTACCACAACTTGTGTGGTAGCTCTGGTGGTGGGAAATGCCTCCACATAATGAGTTAAGTGATCTATTATAACTAACAAATACTTCACTCTCCCAACCTTGGGTAATTCTGTAAAATCTACTTGTATGTTTGCAAACGGCCTTTGGGCTAATGGTCGTCCTCCCAAAGGTTGTTTTCTAAAGTTGGCCTTGTTCACTTGCAAACAAGTTGTGCATCCTGCTACTACTTGTTTTGCCAGGTTATGAATCCCAATACACATATATTTAATTCCAAACTGATCTACTATAGCTTGAGTTCCCCAGTGAGTTTTCTCGTGTATTCTATGCAAAATTTCCAGCGCAATTGCCTTTGGCAATACTTCTCGTCCATCAGAGAGTTTCCATTTTCCATCCTGGTCTTTACATATTCCTATTTGAGATAACCTCTGTTCTTCTGCTTTAGTAAATTTATATTCTGCTTTCTCCTCATCCAATGACTCTGTCCCGGGCCCCCCTTTTTCTTTTTGTCGTATTATCATTAGAGCGGCTTTCTTGGCCTCCTGATCTGCTGCATTGTTTCCTCTACTCCTAAAATCTATTCCTCTCTGATGTCCTCTCAAATGTACCACCGCAATTTTCTTAGGTTTTCTCAATGCTGTTAATACCCTTTTGATTAATTCCTGATGTATTAAATCCTTTCCCTGGGAGTTCATTAATCCCCTTTCTTCCCATATTTTCCCAAAGGTGTGCACTACCCCAAATGCATATTTAGAGTCTGTATAAATTGTCCCTTCTGTATCTTTTAATCTTTCTAACGCTCTTAATACAGCATACAATTCACAGGCTTGTGCAGACCAAGTTTTATTCAGGGGGCCTGATTCTATAATTTCTAGTTCCGGTCCCCCTATAATTGCATAGCCTGACACTCTTTTTCCTTCTATAACCCGTGATGATCCATCTACAAATAGCCTTTCCCCTGTTTCTAATTCTTCCTCCTCTAAGTCTGGTCTTATTTTAGTTTGCTCCTCAATAGTTGTCATGCAGTTATGAGCTAATTCTTTTTCATCTAGCTCCCCATATAAAAATTGGGCCGGATTTTGCAAGCCCGTCACTTCTAGGGTTAGTTTAGGGGAGTCTAGAAGGATGCCTTCGTATTTTAAAAGTCTGGAGTCTGTAATCCACTTATCTGCTTTTTGTTGTAAAATTCCCCTAATATTATGAGGAGATAACACCTTTAATTCGCTGTTAAATGTTATTTTGTGTGCTTCTTCCGTTAGGAGCGCACAGGCTACAACTGCTTGTAAGCAGGTAGGCCATCCTTTACTAACTGGGTCTAACAGTTTGGATAGGTACCCCACAGGTTTCTTCTTCCCTGCCCAATCCTGAGTCAATACCCCGTAGGCTGTTCCATTATCTGTGTTTATGAATAAATAAAAGGGTCTTTTTAAATCAGGTAGACTAAGTACGGGGGCTTGGATTAAGTCCTGTTGTATTCCTTTTAAACATTCCTCATCCTCCTGGGTCCATTTCATTAATCCTTCTTGACTAAGTTTTTGATATAAGAATTTAACCTTGCTACTATAGTTTTCAATCCATTGTCTACAATATCCTACTAGTCCCAAAAGCTGCCTAATTTGCCTCTTGTTCTTTGGGGGTGGCAAGGCTAATATACCTTTTACTCTCTCGGGGTCAATTCTTTTTTCACCCTTACTAAGGTAGTGGCCTAAATATTTAACTTCTTCTTCTGCAAATTGCAACTTGGCTTTTGATACTTTTAAGCCTTTAAGTCCCAAAAAGTTTAGTAACTTTATGCTTTCTTTTCGAATGTCGTCCTCTCTTTCCCCTGCTAGTAGTAAATCATCTACATACTGTACCAAAGTTACTCCTGGCATGGTCTTGTAATCTTGGAGGATTTGTTCTAATGCTTGTCCAAATAAATTAGGGGATTCCGTAAACCCTTGAGGTAATACGGTCCACCTCAATTGCTGTCTCCTATGGGTCTCTGGATCTTCCCATTCAAAAGCAAAATAATCCCGGCTACTTTCTGCAAGGGGGCAGGCCCAAAAGGCATCCTTTAAGTCTATTACACTATACCAACAATTATTAGGCCCCAAGTTACTTAATAAGGTATATGGGTTAGCTACTACTGGGAAGCGAGCTACAGTCCTTTTGTTAATTTCCCTTAAGTCATGGACTAGCCTATAAGTGCCATCTGGTTTCTTGACGGGGAGTATTGGTGTGTTGAATGGTGACATGCAAGGTTCCAGTAGTCCTTTGCTAACCAGTCTATCAATTTCAGGTTTAAGTCCCATTCGTCCTTCTAAGGATATGGGATATTGCTTTATCCTAACAGGGATATCTGGATTTTTAAGGGTAACTGTAAAAGGTGGTATATCCAGTTGTCCCACACCTTCAGGTGTATACCATACTTCAGGGTTTATTCTCTGCTCATCCTCCACTCTAAGGGGGCATAGCTTAATCTTTAACTCCTTATCTACTATTTCTAAATTAATCCCCAATTCTATTATTAAGTCTCTTCCTAATAGATTATATTCTGCCTCTGGTACTATTAAGAAGTTACCCAGTTTAATCTTTTTGTCTGTTTCAATTACTACATCTTTTACTGATTTTACTTCAAAGGGCTCCCCCTTTGCCCCAACTACCAGGGCAGTTTCTCGGGCAAAGGTGCACCCAAGGGGCAGTTTTTGAATGGTTGATCTTTCAGCCCCTGTGTCTACCAGGAACTCTAATTCCTGGCGCTGGGGACCTATTTTTATTTTTATCAAGGGCTCTTGGTGTGTCCTGGTCCCCAGCAAATAGAGCCCCTGACCTCCCTAGTCTTCCTTAAACATTCTCTCATCTTTCATTCTTTTTCTGCAATCCTTTCTCAGATGTCCTTTTCCTCCACAATAAAAACAGGCTCGTGTTTCTCTATTCTTTGGCGACACTTCTTCCCACTTCTGATGAGAAGGCTTGTTTAACCTGTCCCTTCGGGGTGTTTCTAGCCTTCTGCTTTCCCGTACTGCAGCAACCATCATTCTTACTTGTCTTTTGTGGCTTTCTTCCTCTCTCCGCACATATACCTTCTGAGCTTCCCTCAATAACTCGTCCAATCCCCTCTCCTGCCAGTTGTCCAATTTTTCTAATTTCTTCCTAATATCTTCCCATGATTTTGCAACAAACTGTGTTTTGAGCAGGGCTTGCCCCACTGGGGCTTCAGGGTCTATCCCCGAATATAATTGCAAATTTTTTCTTAATCTTTCTAGCCACTCAGTTGGGGTTTCCTCCTTCTTTTGCCTTTCATTAAATGCTTTGTTAATATTCTGCCCTCTAGGGACTGCCTCACGGATGCCCTGGATGATTATTGTTCTTAAATCCTGCATGTGTCCCCGGTGTTCTGGGTTCTGATGATTCCAGTTGGGATTTTGTAATGGCCATTTAAGGTCTGCTTGTGGCCCTTGTGCATGCTGGGCATCCCAAATGCGCATTCCTGCACGTCTAATCATGTTTTTTTCTTCAGATGTGAAAAGGATGCCCAATATGGATTGTAATTCGTCCCAAGTATAAATGTTGGGACCTAGGAATTGGTCCACTCTCTCTGATACTCCGAGTGGATCTTCTAACAAGTTCCCCATTTCTTTTTTGAAGTCCCGTACATCCCCTGAGCTTAGTGGGACAGAGATAAACCCTATCCCAGCCTGAGGTCCCCCCATGGGCATTTCCCTTAAAGGGTATATATTTTGTTGTCTTGCCCTTTGTCTAGTTATCGGACCTCTAGGTGGGGTTTCAGCTTGTTCCTGTGTATTTTCATTATCCGGGAGTGAAGGGGCTTGTGGTGGTACATACGGTGGTGGAACTAAGGGAATTTCTTCCTCTCGTTTTCCTCTTTTCTTATCGCCACAGGGGTCAGGTTTTTCGTTTAGGTTGAATAAGAACACTCCCGGGGTCTCACCCCATATATTAGCATAGTCACTCTCTTCCTGACTAAAGGGGGTTTTAGTGTTTACCCATAAGTTCAGTTTCTGCCTAACCCACTCTTCTGATGATCCAAATACAGGCCAAAAAATATTTCTAGATATTTCTTTCCCACCCCATACTTCTACACAATAGTGTATCATCTTGGCCTTATCCTTATCTCTGGTCCCAGGATACTGCTTCCATTCAGCTAGCATAAATCCTAACGGACTGTCTTTAGGTACAGGTGGGAGTTTCATGGGTGGAGGGGGCTTGCTCTTCCCCTGTCCCATCTTCTGGAGTGCCTTCTATCACACCTGTGCAACCAATCGCTTCCCCTGGTTCGTGGCCCACGCCCTCGCGGGCAATGGGAACCGCACTACTGAGGGTCCACACTCACTCGGGATGTCCGGCTGCCGGCTTCCCTCTCACACAGGCACACTCCAGGATACCCGACCCCGACCGAACGGCTACCCGTGTGAAACTTCACACAATACTCACGCGTCCTGCGTCTTCGTCCGGACCTCTGTGCACAAAGTTTATAGGGTCGACCGGTCTCCTTTGCTTATGTCCCGAGTTTTAGGTTCGTCGGTGAGAGCGGGGTAGGTTAGAGAGATCCTGAGGCCACCAGAGGTGGGGCGCCCCCCCAGTATTCCTATTCTACCAGAACATTCTCATCCGAGTCACAGCACCAAATTGTTATAAATTGCACGACTCAGAGTTTTAGTCCCAATTAGAATTTTATTAATTACAGCAAGCGGGGCATAAGCAAATACAGCGCTGGGCGACAGGGAGTCTGCGCTCCACCAGCTGCCGCCCTGTTACAACTTTTCAGTCCCTTTTTATACAGTTTTCTTCTCCTGTTATCGTGCTGCTGGATGTTATCTTGTTGCTAGGAGACCGTCTTCTGTCTTCCGCTTATCACCCACGACAGCTACAAGAAGCTTTGTTAAGCAATAGCACAAAGTGTCTAAAACATCATGAGTCATCCTGTGTTTGCAAGAAAAAAATCATGAGTCATCATGTGTTTGCAAGTTTAAAAGTTCTTTAAAAGTCCTGAGTCATCCTGCGCTTGCAAGTTCAATGAACAAAGTATTAATCCGTCACACAATGATGGTAATAGGGGCAAAGGGGGAACCCTTTAAGGTCCCAGTTATTAAGGATGTAGAAATAGAGTCAGAAACTAAGATTTGTTTAGGAGATATGTTGTTGGTTGAGGAAGCATATTACAACTTATTAGGGAGAGATCTGATTGTAGCTCTGGGAATAAGCTTGACAGTACAAGGAAAGGATCTTGTAATCAGCCTGTACAGACCAACTCAAGAGGATGAGAATAAAATTAATCCCCAAGTCTGGCACACTCAAGGGGAAGTTGGAAGGTTGGAGATGGAGCCAATTTCCATTGAAATACAAAGGCCAGAGGGCCCTATTAGAGTCAGACAATATCCCGTTTCTTTGGAAGGGAGAAAGGGACTAAAACCTGTAATTGATGAATTAATAAAAAGAGCGACCCTAGAGCCCTGTATGTCAAGGCACAGCACCCCTATCCTGCCAGTACAGAAAACTGATGGAACCTATATGTTAGTTCAGGATCTAAGGGGAGTCAACCAAAGAACTAAAACGTTTTCCAATAGTTGCAAACCCATACACCCTTCTGAACCACATTTCTCCTGAGGACACCTGGTATAGTGTAATAGACCTAAAGGATGCCTCTTGGACTTGTCCGTTAGCTAAGGACAGTCGAGATTATTTTGCCTTTCAGTGGGAAGACCCAGAGACAAAAAGGAAACAACAGCTCAGGTGGACAGTGCTTCCCCAAGGTTTTGTAGATTCGCCTAACTTATTTGGGCAGGCACTAGAGCAGCTATTAAGTCAGTTTGTGCCAACAGAAGGGACCAAGCTATTGCAGTATGTTGACGACTTATTAATAGCTGGGCAGAAAGAGGAAGAAGTAAGGGCAAACGCCATAGCCTTTTTGAATTTCTTAGGAAAGAAAGGACTGAAAGTATCAAAATCGAAATTGCACTTTACTGAACCAGAGGTAAAGTATCTAGGGCACTGGATCACCAGCGGAAAAAAGAAATTAGACCCTGAGAGGGTGGCTGGAATTGTTGCGTTACCTCCCCTGCGGACAAAAAGAGAAGTCAGACAGCTATTGGGACTTTTGGGGTATTGCGGGCAATGGATTGAAGGGTATAGTGAGAAGGTAAAATTCTTATATGAGAAATTGACTGCTGCCAGAATAAAATGGACAGAGCAAGATGAAAGAGGATTTAGGGAATTAAAGGAGACTCTTGTAGCAACTCCAGTGTTAAGCCTTCCTGATGTAAGAAGACAGTTTTAGCTGTTTGTAGATGTCAGCAACCATACTGCTCATGGAGCGTTAACACAGGATTGGGCCGGGACTAAAAACCCTGTAAGGTATATGTCAAAGCTCTTAGACCCTGTAAGCTGGGGCTGGCCCACTTGCTTACAAGCAATAGTGGCAGTAGCACTATTAGTGGAAGAGGCCAAAACAATTACCTTTGGAGCCCCACTGATAGTATACATCCCTCACAATGTAAGAAGCATTTTGCAGCAAAAAGCAGACAAATGGCTCACAGATGCTAGGCTTTTAAAATATGAAGCTATACTGATTCATTCACCTGACCTAGAATTACAAATAACTACTGCTCAGAATCCAGTGCAGTTCCTGTTGGGTGAGCCATTGGAAGGATATAGTCATGACTGTACAGAAGTGGTAGAATTGCAAACCAAAATAAGACCAGATTTGGAAGAAGAAGAGCTAGATGGAGAAAAGTGTCACAGTTGAGGCGGTCACGACACAAAGCAGAGACCAGAAGTGGTCTCAAACAGCAACTGTTTATTATCGAAAATGGCTGACCTTTTATACACTTTCTGATTGTTTATACTTCTTCTACCCCAGCTATTGGTTACAATAAATCAACATAACACCATAGGTGGAAAGTAACAGTGACTTCTAAAAATACTTCTTCCAGCTGCAACTTCTCTCCTTATCTTTCTTCTGTTCTTTACTTCTTTCGGTCTCCTTAGTAACAGCCTTGAAGAAGGCTCCTTATCAGTTTCTTCTTGCTTCTCAACTTCTTCTCGCTTCTTTAGCTAACAGGCCCACTGTTAGCCCCTTCTGCAATTCCCCTTTTTGTTTTTGAACTGTCTGCTATGGATTTTTGCAGGGCCCTTTGCAAAAATCCAAGCAGACGGGAAACACAAAACAACAGTCACAACCATTTAACAATGCCATTCTTAACAATACCTTAAACCACCCAATAATACAATTGTTCCCATAAGTGCTAACTACTCTATACCCAAACATGAAACTATAACCACCATGAGTGCTCAAAAAGAGCTGCAGGAATACTAGAACAAAGTTTCCAAATACCTGCATTGTCCTGGTAATAACTAACCTTCTCAACAGTAATGATGATCAAATCTGTTTACGATATGGCAGGACTTTCTGTTCTGCAAGGGATGGAGAAGAGATAGACCCCCGAAAATAAATTGAAACAAATAGCTCAAGAATTAAAATAAAACAAGAGTCAGAGGCAAAAAAGAAAAGAATGGAGCAAGAAAAGTTAAAAGCATTAAATGAGCAATATGAACAGTTAGAACAACAGTATAGCAATTGGGACTTACCCACCTCAAATAAGAACCTTTTTGTAGATCTAATACAAGGCATCGCTACAGAATTAGGACTATCTAATTGTTGGATTTGTGGAGGGCTCAAGTCGGCAGAAAAATGGCCATGGAAAGGTGAGAGCTTAGCTCCAGAACAACTTCTAAAGTGGAATCACACCCAAATTTCCAAAACATTATAATGACCTGAAGGGTGAGTTTTGGACCACCAAATAATTGGAACAGTTTGTATCAGTAGGGAAGGAAAAAGATATACCGAGATAGTAGGATATACTCCTTGTATATCCACTTTGGCAGTAAATTCAAATAATAATACTAAAATCTGGCAACCAGAAACCCCCGCTGGATATTGGGGTCGTACAAAAGAAGTAAATTGTTAATGGGATGACCAAATTAAGTTATGCTGGTATAAAAGTCCTGGAGCTAACCCTTAGCAATCCTTAAGGGAATTAAAAAGATTGCTGGGAAAACCCAGAAGCTGTAGATAACTGATGGAAGGCACCTAATGGAATATACTGGATATGTGGGGAAAAAGCATACAGTGAATTACCCCGTAGATGGAAAGGATCGTGTACTTTAGGAATGATTCAACCCTCCTTCTTCGTGTTACCAAAGTCTGAAAGTAAACTGTTAGGAGCACCCTTATATGAGACCCTAGACAGAGAAAAGAGAGAGCTAAGACTTGAGTTCCCACAAGCAGGAGGGACTAAAAAATGGGGAGAGGATGAATGGCCTGCAGAAAGAATAATAGCATACTATAGTCCAGCCACTTGGGCTCAAGATGGGAGCTGCGGATATTGGACCCCAATTTATCTATTAAATTGGCTAATAAGACTTCAAGCAGTAGTAGAAGTTGTATCAAATCATACCTCTGATGCTCTCGAGTTGCTGGCTAAACAACACGCACAAGTGCGAGCATTTGTGTATCAAAACCTAATTGCGCTAGGCTATTTGTTGGCGGAAGAAGGAGGAGTCTGTGGAAAGTTCAGTGAACCAGAATGCTGTGTGGAAATTGATGACTATGGGGAGTCTATAAGAAACCTAGTGGCAGAAATTAAGAAAGTAGCACATGTGCCAGTTCAGAAATGGAATTCTATCCTTCAAGCTTCATGGTGGGGTCAATTGTTCGGAGAGGAAGCATCATGGGTTGGCACAATTTTGTTTTCTGGTTGTAGAGAAATGTGAAATGTTTTTCCCTGCCATGACCGTAGAGTGATTTTGGGGGGAAGGACAGGGACCTATCAAAAAGCTGGCTGGGATATTGGCAGCTAAGGTGACCAATGGGAAATGTCAATGCGACTTTGGAGGGGACATTTAAAATTAATCTGCTGCAGATCGGTCTCTCTCTTGCATCAGAATCAGCCATGAGGTAACATCATAGGCGGTGGGCAGGCCTGGGTCGGGCCTGACCCAGCCGGGCCTCTGGAAGCTGCTGCCTGCATGAGAACAGCCTGGATGAAGCCCTTTTCCAGCTTTGTGGTAGCTCTGAACCAGGCTGCCCTGCATGAGACTGAGGGGTGGAAAAAAGTACATCTACCAGATTCCTCCATCAGCACAGCTTTGCATTTTCTTCAGCCTCTTGCAGGCCTGGGCAGATTTCTCTTTCCTAGCAAAATGGAACTTTTAAAGCACAACTCTTCCTTGAGAGAAAGAAGAAAGAAAACACAGAGTACGTAGAACAGACACCCAATGAAGTCAGTTAGATTAGAAGTGAAAGAACTAATAATATTAGAATAGGATTGAAGAAGTGGACCTTTTTAACCAGACTTCTCTAAGGTAAACTATGGAGAAATGGACTGTTCTTGGTAGCATCTTAGTGTTGTTGGGGAGAATTTTAATTCTAATCAAAATTGAGGACTGATGTAATTGCAATTTATTTGAGAATTTTAAAGCCCCCACTCCTAGGTTAAAAGGAGGTCTCAGCCTTTGAGACAAAGATGATTTTAGACTAGAAGAAGTATTCGTAAATAGTACCCCAGATACACTGAGAAGCTTTGCTGATAGAACGTCACAGTCTGCGAAAACTCAGGGCGGCAGCAGATGTGTGACTGAGAGCACTGGACTATTTTGTCTTGTGGCAAACGTCTCCATAAAAGACCTTAGAGAGACTCTTCTCCTAAAGTAATGAGTGATTATGCCTAAATAGTGAAACTGACAGAAAATCTCAAGTTGTGTCTTTCTATGTTGTTTAATAAGAAAGTTAATAGTTTGTAAAAGGAGAGAAGCATGTTTTAAAGTGTCATTCTGTTTTAGTGTAAGGTTTTTTTCCTCAACTTCTTTTTTCTTTCATTCTTTTAGTGTATGTTAATAAAAGTGTTTTTGTTCATTTTTAAGCTTAAGCCTGCTTTAGTTTTTTTCTCCTAATCTATCCCTCCCACAGAAAAAGAGTAAACACTAAAGCCCTTACAGGAAGCCTGGTGAAGAAAGTTAGGATTTTTAATACTGTGTTCAATAATGGGGTTGCTGTTTTTACCTTGTCTCATACCATGTTTCATCCAATTAATCCATTCTGTTGTTCAAAGCATGCAAATGGCAGCAATGACCATCGATCCTGAATTAGCTACAGGGAAGACTAGTCAATTCGAGAAAACATCTAAAATATCTAAGATAATGGAATTAAAAGAAGATGGAAAGTGTAGAGCTGCTGAAGCTCTAGCCAGATTTGAAGCTCATGCATGACTAAATAGCATAAAAGATAACTTATAAGGACAACAAAAGGGCTATGAAATATATAAGGTACAGTCCTGGGACTGCTATAAAGATGAGTTTTAGTGAACAATATGAGAAAACATAAGAAAATTATTTCACAAGTATAGTCATTATCAGTCTTAAGCTATGGGAAAAATAAGTGATTTTATGCACTAATTAGCAGTATAGTGAGACATGACTTTAAAGAGTTAAGATTTTAGCTAAGGGTTAGAAGCAATTTATATTGATCAAGATGTAAGTTAGATTAGTAAATGGTAGGTTAATGATTATTAGATGCCCAAGCTAGAGCTAACTGTTATATTATGAGCTTGTTTATAGAAGAAAGTGGAGTAAGTGAACCGTCATAAGAACAGATTGAAACTACTAAGAACAATGGCCAGCACCTGGACTTGGTATCAATCAATCAAAAAGCAGGGGACCTTGGATCGTGCCAGAGGGTCACAGAGACCTGATGAAGACTCTCCTGACTTCATCCTTTGAGACCACTGACCCAATTCGAGACCACCGACCCAATTCAAGAGAAGAACTGCGCACGCGTGAAGGACTGATAGCCTCATTTTAATACAGAGCAGGGATGGGAGGTGCTGGGGTTATGCATATGTATTGTATGTAAGATCTTGGAAAATAAATAGAGAGCAAAGAGCCTTGTTTGGGGCGGCCACGCCTTTCGGAGATGACTCCCGTGCCGCCCGCCGGTGAATAAACATACCACTTTCTAACTTTAATTAGTTAGAGGGTCTTTGTCGGTGACTATATGGGTTTTCAATGACTCAATAGAAAGAGTAGTTGTTAAATCTTGTATGAATGAGCTTTATCAAAACTTATCCTAAAAGCACTAATTAATGAATTAATAAAGAAAGGGGGGAACTGTAATACATGATATAAATAAATTTGTGCTGAAACCAAAGTAATCTCATCTGAAAAAAAAAAAAACCCCATCAAAAAACAGCATGAATAGTCATCTGGGAGATGCATATCCCAGAGGATCTTCATCCAACAAGATTACGTTGAAACCAGCATGAATGTTCGTCTGGAAGGATTGCATTCCAAATGGGCTTTGTGATAAAGAGAGACATGTCCCAACATGTAAGAGAAGACAAGACCACCGAAAAAGAAGGGACCCCTTGAAAAGGCTTGTAAGCATATAAAAGAGACCCTGTGATAATAGTATTTCGTGAAATACGGTGAAGAGGTGTCTTAGAGCCCCTCCCTGTCTCACCCAGCACTGTTCACCGGGTGCAGTGCTGAACTGATTTTTGCTTGTGGCTTTTTATGATTGTATTTTTACTATGGAATAGATTCTTTATATTAATCAAATTGGCTGTCAATTTATAACGTGTTATGTTAGAAAGTTATGCTGTATTAATATAGTCTGTTTTAGTAGCATGGTAAATATAGTTTGTAGGCCATAGCATACGCTTTTTGTAACTAGCTCAAGTATTATAAATGAGGAGACGTACTCCTTTATTCCATTTTCAAATTACACAATTTATTATTTTGTGTTCGGCAAAAAGCGGGCAAGACAGCGCTGGGTGCAGGGGTGTCACCGCTCTACCAACATGCACACCAAATGTTAATTTTGCGGGTATTTATACAGGTTCATGTTAGTAATCCCCTCCCAGTTTCTATTCCCGCTTATGAGGTTTAGTTTCCATTCTTTGTTGTGACGTCTAGTTTTAATTTTCATTGTGACGTCTAGTTTTTATTTTTCATTATTTCTGGTGGTTGCTGGGGCGGGGGAGGGGGTCAGAGTCTTTATCCTTCACCCTTCGCTGACCTCTGGTTCCTTTTCATGGCAGTCTTGCCTTATTGCAGTTTTATACAGTTACATCTTTGCTTAACCATTCCGCTTAGTAACCACGACATTTTGTTCAGTTATCCTTCCTCTAGTTTCATCTGGCAGTTTCTCAAAATTTATCTTTGTATTGGTCCCATGTTACAATTCTATCATTATACATATTTTTATCTAACACAAATCATAGCTTAATTTCTCACAATCCCCCATCTTTTTTATCTCATTGATTTGTGGGGTTTTTTTCAAATTGTTTTAATAACTTTTGGACTAAAGTTTGGTTGTTTTTTTTAATGTGTCTAGACAGGCACATGTGCAATTTGCTTAATATCTTTAACAGTTTTGGAAATAATCTTTCCATTGTGTCCTAGGGTAACTTTATGATGCTTGTATCCCCAATCGTCTGTTCTGTTTGTGCTGTATATTGAGTCCTGTGCCTTTAAAACTAGTTCTAAGAGCAAAGAGAAGCACGGAGTTTGTTTTGAGAAAACTGTCAGACTCCTCCACATTCTTCTGCAGACGAAGTGTTCAGTAGAAGCTTAGAAAAACTGCAAGACAGATTTTTTTTGCTTTTAGTTAGTTTCAGCTAGCTAGGGCAGAAAAGTTCCCTAGACTGTTTTTTCTTTCCTTTTTCTTAGAACTGTTTAAACCTGTTCTAAACTAAAAACCCAAGAGAGCCCTGGGGGCTGCACCTGGGGCCCACCAGGGCCTGGACCTCGGCATTTTCCAGCAGCGCCAGAAAGACTGGGACTGATGAAAGACTGAGAGAGAGCCGAGCTCCACCCACAGCAAAGACTTTCTCAATTTGCCATCTCACTTCAGAAAAAGAAGTTTTATTGTTTCATATTATTCATTTCTTTATACTTGTATGCACTTTATTTGTTTAGTAAAATAGTTTTTTCCACTTTTCTCCAAAGAAGTTTTTTTCAGACTAGTCGAAAAGAAGAGCCACTTGAGTTTGCTTCCCAGAAAAATCCTATACAGGAGTTTTCCCCAAATTTGTCTCCAAATCAAGACACATTGTCATCAATTTCCAAACTACATCCTGATGCATTAATTTTTTTACATACTCTCTCTTCAGCCAATAAATAATTTAGGGCCAGCCTGTTCTGATACACCCCCACCCTTGTTTGGGATAATTGCTTTGCTAGTAGCTCTAGGGCTCTTGTTGTTTTATTAGTGATTATTTTTACATCTGCTTGTAATCTAATAATATGGTTCAACATATATATAGGACTTTGATATCCCCAGCTTCTATCCTGAGCCCAGGTAGCAGGCCCATAGTATTCAGTAATTTTTTCTGGAGGCCATTCTTCCTCTCTCCAAGTCTGAGATCCTCCTGTTAGATCTCGTTTCCATTTTTGGTATATTTGCTCATATAGCGATTCTCCCAATATCCTGTCTTGTGTTTTTGATAACAAAAAGAGCCCTGGTTGTATTATCCCAATTGTACAAGTGCCTCTCCAGTCCTTGGGTAACTTTCTATAGACATGTTTTTTTACAAATCCAAAACACCTTCTGGAGCATTCCAGTCTATTGTGATGCTTGGGAGGTTTTCCCAAAATTTCTTTAGATTTTTTTTTACCTTCTGGAAAACATTTCCTATATTCCTATTGCACCAAAATAACCCTGATTCCTTTACTGTACAATTATTTTTATTAGCCAAAGTCCAATATTTATTAGTTGCCTCTGGCCACTATCAATTAGCTGTAAAGTTTGTGGTATATACTCTCTTATAGGGAGTCTCTTCTATTTTGGTTTTAAATGTATTCCTTTCTTTTTGGGACAAACTCTTGTTCCTTACCACTGAATCTGTTAATACCCATCCTTCACGATGGTCTTCTGGTTTGGTAATTTTACTTTAATTCCATTTTAAAATTTGCTTAACCTATGACCCTTCACCCTTCTATGGCTCCTGTTCTATCATATAGGAACTTCTATAAATCTAGCAATTAAAAACATTTAACTCAGCTACTATTTGCTGCATCAAGTCTAAAAATAAATTTTGACTCAAGGCAGACAAATTTAATTTGGACACTTTTTTAGGTTTTCATTTAAATCAGAACCCGGTTTTTCAAGTTGTGTTATTATTAATATTATTATTATTTTTACAGTTTCTATTGCCTTTTGAACTAAACTTTCTTTATATTAATCCTACACTCCCCTATTATCAGTATATCCTTACATGCCTGATTTGGTGAAACATATATATTCCTTTCCCCTGGGACATACATAGCTGCTAATTGATCTTGGTTGGTTGGTTGGTTTTTTTTTTTTGAACTATCTAAAATTTTTGTCCACTCTCACCACATTTTTGCAACTTCTCCTGGTCATAATATTTTGCATTCACATGAGTGTGTGCTATCATGGCAGATATAAATCCTTGTCCATATCGGGCAGTTTGATAACACTGGGTGCATGACCCTACCCAGGCCAGATTTAGGCTTAAGGCGATAATTATGAGTAGGGGTCCAGTATAAGGTACCCTTCTGTTCTACCAACCTATTGGGTTGCCACCAACAGTTGGGGTCTGCATCTTCTTCACAGCAAGGGCAGGGGTTAATCTGGTATTGCCCTCTACTACTGCTTTTGGTTGTTTTCACCCACTGACTCTTGACTTTTACTTAATTCTTTGCCTTTACCTGGTGGGTTTCCGGCACCCAGTTGTCAAAGTTGCACTCCACTTTTTCAAAATCTGTTTTTGCCTGCAAATTGTTTTAGTCCGGTTCACCCATAGCTTTCACTATTTTTTATAATCCTGGAGTACTGAACCTGTTATCACTAATATTTTCAAGGCCCGATCTGTTTCCTTTTGGTTCTAACTTTTACAACTTAAACAAAGGCCTCTTGGAATCCTGGCTCCCGATAAGTGGGCATACCACGACTCTTTACATTCTATGTACATAAAACTGGGGTCACAGTCACAATTTGGGGTGATACATTTTATTTCTCTTGGTCTTAGGTGGTTCTTTTTACAATGTCTTCTTGACATTCACTTGCCATTCTATTCCAAGGTTATTTGCAGATCCTCGGCTGTGAAGTGATTTTCCACTGCTGTGTTGGTGGTTTTACTGGTTCTTGAACTTTTGATGTGTGAGTCCACCCTTTTTTGCTGTTCTCACTGATATGTCTGTTGTCAAGTGAGTTAAATACGGACCTTTCCATTTTGGGATTAAAGTGTCTTCTTTCCAGCTTTTAATCAATACTTAGTCTCTTGGTTATACCTTATGAATTTTAAACCCCAGTGGTCCCATTTGGGCTAGCATTCTTTTTTCCTTTAACTTGGTCACATGCTGTTCAATTGTTTGGATATATTTTCAAATAGTCATATCTTCAATCATTATTAATGTTTGGGGTATTTCCTGGGAATATGGCACTCCATAAAGCGTTTCATATGTTTGAAGCCACATATCTGCATTGGGAAGTGTTATGTTAAGCAAGGCACATTTTACCCATGACATCGTAGTCTCAATCATTAATTTGGTTAATTGTTGTTTTATAGTTTTGTTCATTCTTTCCACCCTCCCAGAACTTTGAGGGTGCCAAGTAGTATAATATTCCCAGGAAATACCCATGCCTTGTGCTACCCCTTTGTGCTGGCTTGAAGGCAAAACCAGCAAGAGAGTCCAAATCAGAAAAACAATTTATTGAAGAGGAAAAAAAAAAAAAAAAAACAAAAAAACCAAATGCAATAGTACAAAATGTTGTAGCACATTAATTTGGTTTATATTGTGTTTCATTTTTATATTGGGTTTTGTAATGTTTTTTTCTGTATCCCCTGTTCCCCTTGGAAACTGTATCACGTGGTTTGTCCCTGCTCAGCCGTGACCATCCTCCCACACTGGAATGTAACCCAAGTCTGTTCCACTCCCAACTTATCCTTGACTGGGTAGTGGCTTGTCCCTGCCTCTAGCCCCTTCCCCCCTGGGTAAAAGCCCTGAGAGAAGGAGGGGCGGTCTCTTTCACCACAGGATGGGGATGGGGAAGGAGCTAAAGGGGCTGGAACCCAAATAAAGCCCTGATTCCCCCCGCAGAGAAAGAGCAGACTCTGCCTTTTGCCATCGACAGTCATCTGGGTCTCTCTAAAGAACTGCCACAACAAAAGATCACTGACAGAGTCAGAATACAACCTGAAACTGTGGTGGTAGCAGTCCAGATGAGGTGGTCTTGTTGAAGCAGTGTTCTTGCAGAAAGGTCTGGTAGCTCTTGTCCTCTGGGAATCCAGTGGGTAAGGCTGCCTGTGCTGTCCCAAATCCCAGATTATATCCAGGTGGGAGTGCTTGGCTCCTCCCCCTGGGCAGAGCATCTCACAACGGACTGATATCATTTTATCAGTCTTGTAATGGGTCCTTGATTGCCCATTAAACAGAGATAGGTCCTGGAGGGAGTTATCTATGAGTCGTGCAGGAAGGCATTGATGGGCCATTAACAGAAGATAGTCTGGAGGCAGAGGGCAAGGGAAACAGTGCACAACTTAGTTTCAACATTTCATGTAGATGGTGATAGAATACATACTTTGGGCACATTTTACATTGTAACCTAGGACACCATGGAATCAGTCCTTTTCCCCTCAGGGCAGCAGAATATCATGTTGGGGTCACCAGATGGTTATAAATGAGGAGACGTACTCCTTTATTCCATTTTCAAATTACACTATTAATTTTGTGTTTGGCAAAAAGCAGGCAAGACAGCGCTAGGTGCAGGGGAGTCACCACTCTACCAAAATGCACACCAAATGTTAGTTTTGCAGGCATTTATACAGGTTCATGTTAGTAATCCCCTCCCAGTTTCTATTCTTCGTTGTGATGTTTAGCTTTAATTTTCATTGTGACTTCTAGTTTTTATTTTTCATTGTTTCTGGTGGTTGCTGGGGCGGGGGGGGGGCAGAGTCTATCCTTCACCCTTCACTGACCTCTGGTTTCTTTTCATGGCAGTCTTGCCTTGCTTGCAGTTTTATACAGTTACATCTTTTCTTAACCATTCCGCTTAGTAACCACGACATTTTGTTCATTTATCCTACCTCTAGTTTCATCTGGCAGTTTCTCAAAATTTATCTTTGTATTGGTCCCATGTTACAATTCTATCATTATACATATTTTTATCTAACACAAATCATAGCTTAATTTCTCACAAGAAATAGGAAAGACAATTAAGAAATTCTTTGCATTATCTTATCTGGATAAATATAACAGCATAGACACGAAAATCCAAAAAGGAAGAATTTATTGCCTCCATTATCAAGGGATTTGTGACTTTGTGGAGCCACAAGTGTGGTATTTCTTCACAAGACTAGTGGAAAATCATAGTTTTGGGTTTCTTAGCATGGAAGTGAATGGCAAAAAGAAAGAGCCTGCTCTTTGTCCAGGAGGGAAAATACTGCTTAATTTTCCAGTCCTGCCCTGCTTGGCTGGAGATCTTCCCAATAGCTCGCCGGTGCCAGAGAGACCTCTCCCCCCCGTGTCAGGGCTTTTTCCCCAGGGCGCAGGGCCCAGAGGCAGGGACACGACACTACCCAATAAGGGGAAGTGGGAGCGAAACAGAGTTAGGTTCCATTTCAGTGTGGGGGATGGGCACTGCTGGGCAAGGACAGACCACATGATACAGAGAAAAAGCATTACAACACACAAGAAGATTTATTTGCAAGATAGAATGGTGGGGAAGAAAAGTTGAAATTTCAAGCAGAAACACCTGAAGTCAAAAGGAATGTTTGAATCATGTATGAAATTTATGAATATGCAATAGCCTACTGGTTTTAAAGGAAAGATCCTTTATTAGCAAGCTGTGCCTTCGGATGGAAATGCCAGGCACCCGGACGTCTGTAACTTTTGCTTTTTATTGTCTCTTATTGTCTTCTTTCTTACTAATATTAAACTTTTGAAATTTTAACAAAAGGGACAAGTGTTTTTCACAATCTGAGGGACTTGTCCAGGATATATATCTTGTCTCCAACACCCCAGGGGACCTAGAGCGGGGAGGGGGAGGGCGCCCCTGCCAATTTCTGCGGCTTCACTCTGCTTATTCTGGTGCGGATTGGAGATTGCGGTTTAAGTACCTCAAGCCAAGAAAGAGACAAAAAAAGCCAAAGGAAAACAGAAGAAAAAGCTCCCTAAGAAACCGCAGTGTTTTAGCTCTGTAAAAATCTTGTGCATGAAGACCTGAGAAAGAAAAAGGATTGTGAGTATTTCTTAGGGGAGCAGGTTAAGAGGGGTTGTGAGATGTGTGAGATGTGGACTGGGTACCCCAGATCTGTGAAGCGAGTGTGGTAGTCTCCGAAAACTATGTTTCTGTTCTTTCGCAAGAAAAACGGCCAGGAAGGTGACAAAGAAAAAGATAAAATGAGTGAGAGAGACCCCCCAGGTGGATGGGATGGGGTCCCAGGGGGAAGGGGTTGGACTCCTTTTATGAAGGGAGCTAAGGTTTTTCTGGTACAATCCACTGGGAAAACAGAATAAAAGTGGGCCCCCTAAAAATTTTATTTTTTGCAAGATTGAGAAATAATCCAAGAAATCTGGGTTATAGAACTGCCAGATTGAGAAATAATCTGAGAAATCTGGGTTAACTGCCAGACTGGGGAATAATTCAAGAAATCTGGGACATTAGCAATTTTACAAAACCCATAGGTTAATATTAACAAATAATTTAAAAGAAAAGGTGCCACTCTTTTTGTATTGTCTTTCTGTGAGTGGAGGGGTGTGTGTGTAGATAAGACAAGGTGTGTTTGTTGTGGAGTCTATTTGTTTTGGAGAGGTGAATTGCTGAAGTGTTAAAGAAGGGGGGTGAAAGATGTTTGGGCAGCAAGGGAAATGGATTGGAGAGGGGAACCGCAAGCCAGGGTAGAATTCTGAGCAAATAGGACAAAAAGCTGAAGAATCAGGCTCGCAGAAAGAGGAGATCAGGGGAGGGTTGATAGATGTGCACCAGGAGGTTTAGATTGGCCAGGCCTTAAACGTAGTGTTAGGAAAATTAATCCACAAATACTAGAGGTTTATGTCCAAAAATAAGACACAGGAGGGGCTTGTTTGTAAAGACAAATCTTGTCATTCCTCTCAATCCCTCCTCTTTTTTTTTTTTTTTTAATAATTGTCTTTACAAGCTTTAGTTATCATTGACTTAATTTTCTGTTCTTGGGTCTTTTTTGGTTTTGCAATTATTTGCAGTGACATCAATTTCTGTCCTTTTGTAGCCATCCATAGGCATGGCTACTACCTGCATCCCTTTGATCATATGTTGAACAAGTTGTACTAAGCAAGGGATCATGCATGGTAAAAAGATTAGAGCTGCTACAACACATAAGAGGAAGAAAAGCATTTGTTTAACCCATAGTTCACCAGGTAACCACAAAAACATGTCCCATTCCAATCCTTTCCATGTTTGGACCGGTACATGAGCTAACTTTCTTATTCTTTTTGTTAATTGTTTCACTACTTTTCTATTGTCATCTATTTACAAACAGCAGTTTGAGTCATATAATTTACCACACACTCCTCCTTCTTCTGCTAATAAATAATCTAATACCATCCAATGTTGGGCTATTGCATTTCTCATCTCAGTAGATTGGTCAGCAAGGTCAAGAGCTGTAGCTATCTGGTTCATTATTACTTCAAAGACAGCTTGTAACCTAATTATCCAATTTAAATTATAAATGGGCTGTCTGGTACCTGATATTAATTTATTAGGATTCCGTGTGGCTGGTCCATAGTGTTGTATGATTCGTTCAGGTGGCCATTCATCCTTACCCCACTTTTGGGTGCTCCTTCCCACGAGGGATGTATCAATTGACTGCTTTACTCTAATTAGAATATCATATACTTTCATTCCTAACTGATTTCCTTGAACTTGTGGTATCAGAAACAACAATGGTCTAATATACCCCACATAACATATCCCTGACCAGTTTGGGGGTAACCTGTGGTAAGCATATTGGCCATAAATCTAGTAATGCTCTTTTAAAGCCCAGGTCCCATTGGCAAAGGGACCTTTCCAATTTTCATCATCAATTGGTGGGTCAAAGTAAAGCTTGCGTCCTGGGCTTAGTGGTCCCCCAACAATAGTTGCCCTGCCATAAGAATCACAGTATTTGCATTTCCAGGCTCCCACATGAGGTTTCCACTTGCAGTTACATCCCAGATCTGTTTTGTTGGATCCAGACCAGAACCTATTAAAAAGTGTCCGAGTTCCATTCCGGTGCTGCCACTTCCACTGATAATCATGAACAACATGTGTCCTACTTGTGGAATTATCTTGGAGG
This sequence comes from Tachycineta bicolor, assembly GCA_025960845.1. Classification (NCBI taxonomy): domain Eukaryota; kingdom Metazoa; phylum Chordata; class Aves; order Passeriformes; family Hirundinidae; genus Tachycineta; species Tachycineta bicolor. The sequence goes on from JANEHK010000107.1 coordinate 354,987, forward strand.
CAGCTTAAAAATACAGGGTCAAAAAACCTATCCTTTCCCACTGCTTTACAGACTTCAAAATCCTTTTGGTGATTATGGAAGGAACACCTTACCTAGCTACCATTAGTGAGCTTAACATGTGTTTGATTCCATCTGCCTTGATATCTGGAACAATCATAAGGAGGGCAGTTGGGGGTCCAACAATCTAAACCCAAAGATAAAGTCCAGTCACAAACACTTTTTCCCACATATGTGCCTCCTGTTCTATTTAGACAACAAATGCCTCTTTCAAAAGAATGAAGCTGCCGTGGACTTCCTTCTTCATCCCAAAATCCTGTTCCATTATGGACCTCACTCAAGGTGCTAACCCACCATTTAGGTTCAGCTGGACTGGCCACCCATTGTCGGAGTCCAGGGCATTCCTTTGGTTGCCCTGGAGGTTCAGAGACCTGGGCAGAGGAGTCTGAGACCTGGACAGGGGGGTCTGGGACCCTGGCACAGAGCCCAGGAAGACACTGGCTTTGATCCCAGTCCATGGGAGAGGCTTCCTACATTGCAAGATGAATTACAGGCCACAAGAGTGTGAAAGATAGTTTTGCTTATCACAGGGTGGAAAATCATAGTTTTGGGTTTCTTAGTATGGAAGTGAATGGGAGCAAGATGGAGGATTTTGGGCATTGTCTCTTGCTTCTTTCTTCTTCATTCACTCCATTTTCTGCAGTGACAGTGGCACAAAGTAGTTTAAGGAGATTGGGTCAGAGTAGAGATGACCTGTTTAGTATAGGTAGTAGGTATTGGCAAATAACTATAAATAAAGAGTATGTAACAAGTAGTATAAGAGGCAGCGACAGCCTAGTGTGGGTGGAGTCATCAGATGCCTGAGCAGCTGCACAGATCTTAGTTGAGCACTGAGAGAATTATAAGATAAGAAATAATAAATAAAGAGTGCAACCTTGAAAACCAGAACCTGAAGACTCCGTCTCTTTCTTGCATCCGGCTCAGGGCTTTACAGAAGGCAAGAGACTCTAAAACCACCTGAATCTCGGGAACAAAAACTGAGAACCCATGGCCAGTCTTTAGATCCCCCTGGACCTCTGCAGACCTGACAACTGCTAAGGTTAAAGGTTTTTGCTACTACTTCTCCTAAGGTTAAAAATTTATTTTCCCACTTTTGGTGCCAACCTAACTGACAATATAAAGGTAAGATTAAGAGAACCATTCTAATGTTGTAATCTAATCTCCTAATTTAATTTTCACTTTCACATGTTCCTCTATACCACCTGTGGCAAGTGAAGGCACAGAAACAGCTTAACATAAAGAAAACAATGACAGCGAGGATTGGCCCCCAGTGACTGGAGATCTGAGAGGAGGGATGCCCACACAAACTATTTCAGCAAACAGTCTGTGGGTAGGCACACGAGGCTTCCCCCGATGTCAACGCACTGGCTACTGCTCCAGTCCACTCCTGCAGAGTGTCAGTTGCGGCTTCCCATCCTTCTCTTCCAGCTGAGATGTCCAAATCTCCGGGGCCTCAGAGACTTTGACCCAAGTGTGGTGCGTCCACCCGTGTTCTGCTGTCTTGATGGCTGTTTCTGTGGTCAGCAACACTTGGAAAGGTCCACGCCACTTAGCCACTAGTGGTGCTTCTTTCCACTCCTTAACTAGGGCTTAATTTCCTGGTGGGATGTTGTGAACAGCAAAGTCCAAAGGTAGGGTCTGTGCCAGGTGAGCTTCCTGTCGAAGAGATTTCACAAGAGACAGTATGCTGCCACATATTGTTTTAAATATACATCACCTATCTCTATCCCCCCACTAGGCTGGGAATTATAAGGGTAAGGAATTCTAAACATCAATTCAAAGGGGGATAATTGAATATCTCCTCTGGGTCTAGCCCTTATCCTTGCTAAAGCCAGTGGGAAGAGCTGTACCCACAGCATCGTAGTTTCTATCACCAGCTTCAGAAGGTGTTTCTTTATTTCTTTATTCATCCCCTCCACCCTGCCCGAACTCTAGGGATGTTGGGGGGTATAGAAGTTTCATTGTATCCCTAGAGCAGTCATAACTCCTTGAAGAATTTTTCCTGTGAAATGAGATCCCCTATCTGAGTCTATTGCTTCTACAATCCTATATCTTGGAATTATTTGTTCCAAAAATACTTTAATAGCTGATCCTGTAGTTGCTGAAACGGCTGGAAATGCTTCTGGCCACCCTGTTAACTGACATTCTATTACCAGAAGGTATTTAAACCTTGCCACTCATGGCATTTCAGTAAAATCCACCTGACATCTCTGGAAGGGACGTACAGCCCAAGGCCTCTCTCCCCTGGCAAGTTTCTTTGTAACTCAGTTACTGGTTTTAGCACAAATCAAATAACCCTCGATAGCTCGCTTTGTCAGAGTAAAAAGATTCACAGCAGCATCTATTTTGAGGAAGGCTTCTGCCTGTCCTTGGGAGCCCCAATGACTCCCTTCATGGAGTTGTTTTAACAACTGTAAGGCCAGAGCTTTTGGTATCCACTGCTTACCACCCCTTGTAAACCAATTATTCCCTTTTTCCTCTGCTCTACTCTTTTTAATTATCTCAAGTTCTTCTGGTGAAAAAGACAGTTTCTTTGGCCGTGATGTAGTTACTGGGAGCAAGGGGAGGATCTTAGAGATTTCTGGCAACAATGCAGCTTTTCGAGCTTCTTCATCAGCCAGTCGGTTTCCTATTGCCTCCTCCGAGCACCCTGCTTGGTGCCCTTGTAATAGTTTTAATTTCGAAACTAGGCAGAAACACCAATAAATGTAGTGGTTTCACATTCACTAAATTCTGGTCTTAGTACTCACTCTTTTTCTGTGGGAGAGAGACTAGGAGAAAAACAAATCAGGGTCAACTTTAAAATCAACAAATAGTTTTATTAACACACACTAAAAGAATAGAAAAAAGAAAGTTGGAAAAAAACTAAAATGGAATGAAACTTCAAAAAACACCCTTCCCTCTACAAACTGTTCACTTTCTTACAAAACAACATAAAGAGACAAAACTTGTAATTTTCAGTCAGTTTCACCATCTGACAATAGTCATTTATCAATTTTTTAGGAGAAGAGTTTCTCTTAAGAGTCATGGATCCCACTGACAACTTAGAACAGTTCTCTTGTGGGTTTTAAATTGTCACAAAAACAGCTGCCCAGAGAAATCTGCTTTTGTGACCCTCCCAGGAGCAGTTTCCCAAGCTCAGTGTGTTAATTGGGTTCATATTGTGTTTTATTTTTATATTGGGTTTTGTAAGGTTTTTCTATTGTATCCCCTTGGAAACTTTATCACATGGTTTGTCCCTGCTTGGCTGCGCCCATCCCCCACACTGGAATGTAACCCAACTCTGTTCTACTCCCACCTTGTCCCTGATTGGGTAGTGGCTTGTCCCTGCCTCTAGCCCCTTCCCTGGGAAAAAGCCCCGGGAGTGAGAAAGGTGGTCTCTTTCGCCTGGAAACGGGGACAAGGAACCAGCTAGCTACTGGCTCAGGACTTGCTAATGGGCTGGAACCCAAATAAAGCCTTGATTCTCCCCTGGAAAGAACAGACTATCCTTTTGCCATCAACAGTTGTCTGGGTCTCTAAAGAACTACCACATCTGTTTAAGCATCTTATAGTATTAATATTACTTAGTCAATCACAAACACCTTTTCTCAAATCCACACACAAATCTAAACAATCATCTCCCTAAATGCATATCTTTCCTATGATTTAAAGGAATGATCTAAATACAGAGTTCATTTCTATGGCTCAAATAAGAATGGAACAACTAACTTTTTAACCCTCTGTCCTAAGAGTCTTTTTACTCTTGCTTTACTGACTTTATGCTGCTTTTTTCTTTATGTTCACTCTGTCCTTTCTTACTCTTTCCGAGAAGGGCTAAGCTCTGGAAGCTTCATGTTGTTAGGAAAGGATTAAATCTGCTCAGTCTTTGTCTCTCCTTCTGTAGCTCGTGGTATTAGATGTTCAAGGCTGCGCTAGTGAAGGAGAAAGAACTTACACAGAAACATCAGAGATCAGAGCACCCGAGCAGTCTAGAATCACAAAAAAAACAGGCAGGATCATAAATGCCTTCTCAGCCCACCCCTCAGTGTAAATCAGGGTGGCCTCAGCCTAAATAGTGCCCATAGCTCTTATCAGAGGCCCGGAAGAGATCTCTCCCTGCTCCTGGGAAGTTTGGAGAAAGTAGTTGTTGTAAAGCAGCAACCTCTCCTTCCCCCCCCATCCAGGAGCCGATAGAATCCAGCCAGGCCTCAGGCCAGCTCCCCTCTAAAAAGGGAGCAGCATGCCCAACTCGATGTTACCTGTCTCTGTCTGGCCAAAGGAAAGGAAGAAAAAAGACCCACCTACGGGAAATCAAGGAGTTTTATATAGTACTTCCCAAAGTCGTAGCCAACAATTTCACTGGTCAGAACAGATGCTAATATTCCAACTAACTCTCTGATAGGTCCCTGTCCTTTCTAAAGCAATTCCCAGGTCCTGACCTGGAGAATTATTTTACATTCTTTTATAACTAAAAAACCAAACTGTACTAACCCATAACAGCCCTTTAATGTGTATTATTACTACCCTTGTTGGTTAAATTCACCACCTATAATAGGCAGGAGATTAAGTTCTCATGAACTAACTTCTTTCTCTTGCAGGTTAATAAACCTCTCTCTTGCTATAGTTTCCCGAATGCATGTATCACCCCATATGCATATTTAGAGTCAGTAAAAACATTCACTGTCTTGTCCCGGTATAATTCACAGGCTCTCACAAGCACATACAGCTCTGCTGTCTGAGCTGACGAGGTGGGCAGTAACCTCCACCCTTCATTTAATTGCTTTTCATTCACGATAGAGTATCCTGTAAATTGTTTCCCTTCTACCACCCTTGAAGACCCATCATTAAACACATTTTCTCCTTCCTCCTGTTCTCACTCAAAGGCAAAATACTGTTTACTATCCTGTGTAATCAGACACCTTTAGAAAGCATCCTTCAAATCCAGTACTGAATAACACTGATGTAAAGAAGGGCTCTGATTCAGGATTGTATAGGGATCCTTGATTTGTCAATTTCATTTATTATTCTTAAATCCTGCACCATTCTGTAGGTTCCATCTGGTTTCTTAACTTGAAGAATGGGGGTGTTATAGGAAGACATACATGGCTCCAAAAGACCTGCTTTTAGCAGGGACTCAATGACAGGCTGTAACCCCTTCTTTCCTTCTCTTCAAAGAGGGTATTGCTTTTTAGACACCACTTGTCCTGGTTGTTTCAAAGTAATTTGGAGAGGCTCTATGTCTAGTTTTCCGTATTTTCCTGGGGCTGCCCACATGTAATATATGATATGAAATAATTCGTGCTTGTCAAATAAAGATTCCAAAATTTGTAAAAGCAACACAGGGAAAAGGACTGATTTGCAATTGTAAAATCACAGGCGGTGGCAAGGAAGGACCTGATTTGCAATAGAAAAGAGTGACTTCAGAACGGAGATTGGCCTTTACTAGGGATGAGTCCCGTGTATGAGTACCAGATATGCATCTATGATAAGGACAATCTGCATTGTCAAGGGCGTGCATCCCAACACCAGGTTCCTGTAAACCGAGATAAGCATTCATCTCTTCCCAGAAACTGTTTTGTCAAGTCAACAGCAAAGAAAAGGAACTACATGAATATGTGAAGAGAGCAAGAGCGGCAGAAAGAATGAAAAAAGCTCTGCCTTAGTTGAAAAACTGTACAAAACTAGCCCGGCAGAGGCAGAATTTGTGAACAGAGGGGATTTTGGAGCAATAGAGCCCGAATCTGTGTTCACCCAGTGCCGATCCTGGGCTTGACACTGTTTCTTTTGGTTGTGACTTTCTGAGACCGATTTTGGTCGCTCAGTAAAAATCTGTTTTAATTATTATTTTGGCTACATCATTTATAACAATTTGGTGACCCCAACGTGATCCAATCTTGGGGTCTACAGGCCCCCTCTTCTCTGTTCAGGAGGCGCCCTCCTCATTTTAGCAGCCTGACAGGGTAGGTAGGGACACCCCGTGGAACCGATTGGATCCTGAACCAATTTAGGCCAGAGCCACAATCAAAAGGGGGAAATGAGTCCAGAGCTCTCGGAGAACTCAGGAAAGACCCAGGAAAAGAGGGTCTTCAGAGCTGCGGTGCAGCTTTCACTCATAAAAATCTATGTGCATGAAGAGCCCATGCAGGAAAAAGGACCGTAAGTATAGCGTGGTTGAGTGGGTGTGATTGAGCGTGTGAGTAAGACATGATATTATCACTAAGCGAGTGTGGACCCTGCGATTGCAGTTCCATTCTCCCGTGAGGGAAGTGGTCGGTCAAGGGGAAAGCGAATGTTATGTGATAAAACTCATTTTATGGGTAAAGCCCGAAACTCGGAAAGTTCAGAGGTCGATCGTGGAAAAGCCAAAAGGGAAGGTACGTTCTCTAGAGTTCGGGAACTGGTAAACCTTTTGGCTTAGGACTTGGTAAGTCCCGGGAGAGAAGGAAGGAGTGTCATAGTTTTAATTTCAAACCGGGCAGAAATACCAATTAATGTAGTGGTTTTACATCCACTAAATTTTGGTTTTGGTACTTACTCTTTCTGTGGGAGATAGACTAAGAAAAAAACAAAGCAGGCTCAACCTTAAAATTAACAAATAGTTTTACTAACATACACTAAAAGAATAGAAAAACAGAAAGTTGGAAAAAAACTAAAATGGAATGAAACTTAAAAAAAAAAAAAATTTCCCTCCCCTTACAAACTGTTCACTTTCTTACAAAACAACATAAAGAGACAAAACTTGTAATTTTCAGTCAGTTTCACCATCTGACAATAGTCATTTATCAATTTTTTAGGAGAAGAGTCTCTTTTAGAGTCATGGATCCCACTGACAACATAGAAGAGTGTGGTGGTGCAGAACTGTTTTATTAGGTTTTTGTAAGAAGTTTATGTTATGGTTCATTTCACTGTATCCCCAATTCTGTATCCCTTTTGTGTTGTCTGTATAATAAGGTGTTTTGTGTCAATCATCCCACCCCTCACATGACATGTAACATCCCCTCTGCCCCTGCCCCCCCCTTGCTCTGGGGCAGCTTGTCTGTCACTCCAGGGGTCCCTCCCGGATTGCGAAATCTCAGGGAGAGGGCTTCAGGTGATAGGTCCCCTGGGGGAAATTCTTTTCCTCTGGGGGTGGTTGGTCCAAGGCTTGGGGGTGGGCACACCTTGGACCCACAGTACCCCCTGATTTGTTGTCTTGTTGTTTCCTCCCTGGAACCCCTCCCCCACATATAGGGGGTAGGAGGGAGGAAGAGGCTCTCTCAGCCCTCACCTCTCAGCCCTCTCAGCCTCGGAGCTCTCAGCTCTCCAGCCGCTCACCTCGGAGCTCCCTGCTAATAAACATCTTTATCCTGCTAAGCTGAGAGCCAGCCTTTTCTCTTCTGCTGCTGTTGACTGTCTCGATACATGGAGTCTAGCTGCTGAGCCGAGAAGCCGAAACGAACTGGAAACTTTGTGTCTGTGTTGACTCGAGCTAGCTGGGGGTCAGCGCCCACCCGGAGCGGGACAGAACCAGACACAAAGGAACAGTTCTCTTGTGGGTTTTAAACTGTCGCAAAAACAACTGCCCGGAGAAAACCTGCTTTTGTGACCCTCCCAGGAGCAGTTTCCTAAGCTGCTTATGAGCCATGGGTCTTAGACTTTTGCATACCGGAGTGTCACCTTTTAAAGATGAATAACTCCAAAGGCAAAGGATTCTTCACCTCAAGGTACAGAGATATCTTCTCACTTCTTCACTGGCGCAGAGGGCTTCACATCTTTATCTCTGTTCAAGCATCTTATAGGATATTACTTAGTTCATCACAAACACCTTTGCTTAAATCTACACACAAATTAAAACAATCATCTCCCCAAATGCATATCTTTCCCATGATTTAAAGGAATGACTTAAATATAGAGATCATTTCCATGGCTCAAGTAAGAATAGAACAACCAACTCTTCAACCCTCTGTCTTAATAGGCTTTTCACTCTTGCTTTACTGACTTCATCTTGTTGTTCTTTATGTTCATTCTGTCCTTTCTTACTCTCTCAGAGAAGGGCTAAGCTCTGGAAGCTTCATGTTGCTAAGAAAGAGTTAAATCTGCTCGGAGTCTTTGTCTCTTATTCTGTAGCTCCTGGTATTAGATGTTCAAGGCCACGCTGGTGAGGGAGGAAGAACTCCCAGAAACATCAGAGATTGAAGCACTAAGGCAGTCCGGAATCACAAAAAAACCCCAAGCAGGATCATAAATGCCTTCTCAGCTGTCCTAGGGTAACTTTATGATGCTTGTATCCCCAATCGCCTGTTCTGTTTGTGCTGTATATTGAGTCCTGTGCCTTTAAGATTGGTTCTAAGAGCAAGGAGAAGTATGGAGCTTGTTTTGAGAAAACTGCCTGACTCCTACACATTCTTCTGCGGACGGGGTGTTTACCTTCTCTGGACTGAAAACCCAGGGGAGCACTGGGGCCTGCACCTGCGGCCCACCGGGGCCTGGACCTCGGCATTTTCCAGCAGCGCTGGAGGGACTGGGACTGATGAGAGACTGAGAGAGAGCCGAGCTACACCCACGGCAAGAACTTTCTCAATTTACCATCTCACTTCAGAAGGAGAGGTTTTATTGTTTCATATTATTCATTCTTTATACTTGTATGCACTTCATTTGTTTAGTAAAATAGCTTTTTCCACTTTTCTCCAAAGAGGTTGTTTTTTTTTTTTACCGGACTGGTTGGAGGGAGGGGCCACTTGGGTTTGCTTCCCAGAGGGATCCTATACAGGAGTTTTCTCCCAAATTTGTCCCCAAACCAGGGCATTAGCCCACCCCTCGGTGCAAACCGGGGTGGCTTGGGCCCAAATGGTGCCCAGAGCTCCCATCAGGGGCCCAGCAGAGATTTCTCCCTGCTCCAGAGAAGTCTGAAGAAAGTAGCTGTTGCAAAACAGCAACCTCTCCTTCCCCCCCTTCACCCAGGAGTTGATGAAATCCGGCCAGGCCTCAGGCCAGCTCCCCTCCAAAAGGGGGGAGCAGCAGGCCCAGCTTGATGCTACCTGTCTCTCTCTGGCCAAAGGAAGAAGGAAAAAGACACACCTACAGGAAATTCCTGGGGTTTTATATGGTACTTCCCAAAGTCGCAGCTAACAATTTCAGTGGATAGAACAGATGCCAATATTTCAACTAACTCTCTGATAGGTCCCTGTCTCTTCCAAAGCAATTCCCAGGTCCTGACCTGGAGAATTATTCAACATTTTTCTATAACTAAAAAAACCAAACTGTACTAACCCATGACAAGGAGATATAATAGAGGGCTCATTACCCACAGGTCGGCTCACTGTAAGGCTAGTAGTCTGGTAATACTGAACAAAAATTAGGCATAGTACGGTACTGGTCGAAATGTAGGATTTTGTGAAACCCAGCATGGAGCTGCTGGAGAGAGACACTAGTGAAGCAGTTTACTGTAATCCCAGGAAAGATGGGACAGAGAAAAAGCAAAGCCCAGGGAAAACCCCAGGAGAAACCCGTGGAGGGAAAAGAAAGTGGTATACCCAAAATTCCACGAGACAGCCCATTGGGGTGGATGTTAGAACATTGGGAGGAATGTCCCGGAAGGAGAAGAAAGTCTAAGGTGAAAATGATTCATTATTGCATAGAAATATGGGGAGGTAAAGAGATTAGGAATCATTTAATCATTTAATCATTTAATCTGGCCCGTGTTTACCACTTTTGAAAGATGGACCTGTCAAGCCCTAAAGAATTATGTGGACAGTAAAAAGCCACAGGATCAAGAGGAAAAGGACTATGCCAGGATATGGGAGGGTGCAAAAATAGGGCTATTCCCGATAAAAACTTGGAAAGGTGCCACGACACAGACCAAAGCATGGGAACCTTTAGATAACCTCCCGCCCCCATATCTAACACCCATGCCTCAACCTGCACAAGCCCAGGGCCCTTTGTCTGCACCCCTGGGACCCCTGCACCAGCCCATACAAGCTCAGGAACCCCCACTTGGGGGTTCAGTAACTCTGTCAGGGCAGGCTCCCGTAGTCCTACTCCCACAGGCCTGCCTTCAGCCCATTTGCCTCACAGCCCTGGAGTTCCTGTCTGCCAGGGCAGGCTCCTGTATCACAACTCTCACAGGATCATTTCCAGCCTCAGCCCCCACCCCCACCGCAGCCGACAGATAACACAAACCAAACCACCCCTACCGAGGTAACATATTCTCCCCCAGCCAGGAGAACACAGCATAAAATAAAAAAGGTAAATGATGAAGATAGTGAAAATGAGGAAAGACATAATCTTCTCCCATTAAGAGAAGTGCCAACCGCCCCAGGAATTATCGGGTATGTAAATGTACCAATTAATACTGGGGACGCAAGAGCCTTTAAAAAAGAGATGGGAAAATTGATGGATGACCCTTTGGGGGTTGCAGATAGACTGGATGAATTCCTAGGAACTAGTATATATTAGTTTGACGATATTAATGCTATATTAAGATCTCTGTTCAATAATGAGGAGAGGGAAATGATAAGACAAGCTGGGATACAAAAGTAGGAACACTGAAACCCACAGGGTGTACCACGGGAACAGAAATGGCCAAGCCAGAAACCAGTATGGAATGCTCAGACAGAGGAAGGTCGACAGAATATGATAGACCTAAGAAGCATCATAATACAGGGCATACGGGAGGCAGTACCAAGGGGACAAAACATTAGCAAAGTATTCGGGGAATGCCAGGGGAGGGATGAAATGCCTACTGAATGGCTAGAAAGGTTGCAAAACAGTTTGCAGATATACTCAGGAACCGATCCGAATTCTCCAATAGGGGAAGTATTGTTAAAACCCAATTTGTTGCAAAATCATGGGAAGACATATGGAGAAAACTCAAGAAATTATAAAATTGGCAGGAAAAAGGATTACAAGAATTACTTAGGGAGGCTCAGAAGGTTTATATGAGGAGAGATGAAGAAAAACAGAAGATACAGGCAAAGGTGCTAGTGGCAGCTGTCAGGGAAGTACAGAAGCAGGAACACACTTGAGACCTTATAAGAACAACAAAAAACCATGATACTCAGAGGAGGCAATTTAACTCCCAGAAAAAGAACTCAGAGAATCAGAAAGATATCCCTGAATGATTCTACTGTAAAAAGAAGGGGTATTTTAAAAGAGATTGCAGAAAAAGATGAAAGATGAAAAGATCTTTCAAGAAGACTAGAGGTGTCAGGGGCTTTTTATTTTGGGGACCAGAACATCCAAAGAGCCCTTGATAAAGTTGAAGATAGTGCTAGTTGGTCAGCCCAGGCCTGTGAATTATATGCAGTATTATGAGCACTAAAAAGATTGAAAGGAAAGAAAGAGACAATTTTTACTGACTCAAAATATGCATTTGGAGTAGTCCATACTTTTAGAAAAATTTGGGAGGAAAGAGGTCTGATTAACACTCATGGATGAAGGTTGATTCATGGGGAAGTAATAAAACAAATCTTAGAAGCTATTAGAGAGCCGGAGGCAATCTCCATCATATATGTAAAAGGACACCAAGCAGGAATACAGTTTCGGACTCGAGGAAATAATTTGGTAGACAAGGAAGCCAAAAATGCAGCATTATTAATGGTAAGTACCCCGGAGGTCAAGGGGAACAAGACTCGGGAATATCCCCCATCTCCTTCCCAAAAGGAAATTGAAGGATATGAGAAGATAGGGGGAAAGTTAGAGGAAGGTAAGTGGAAATTGCCAGATGGGAGAAAGCTAATATCTAAGGATTATTCTAGAAAAATCTTAAGGAAACTCCACCAGCAGACTCACTGAGGGGCACAAGCCCTTGCAGAACAATTTCTAAAATTTTTCGGGTGCAAAGGAATTTATGAATTAGCCAAACAAGAGATACAAGGGTGCATGATATGCCAGAGGATTAACCGAGCCAGATCATGGCAAGCATTCTTGGGAGGCTGCCCTTTAGCCTATTGCCCCTTTGAAAGGATCCAGGTAGATTTTACTGAACTGCACAAGGTAGGGGGGTATAAATATTTATTAGTAATAGTGGATAAATTAACCCATTGGGTGGAGGCCTTTCCAAGCACTAGGGCTACAGCCCAGACAGTGTCAAAAACATTATTGGAAGAAATTGTAATAGTAATTGGAATAGTAGATTACATAGATTCAGATCAAGGGACACATTTCACTTCAAAAATCATCAGACAATTAGCAGATGCTTTGGAGATTCGATGGAAATATACCCCATGGCACCCTCAGAGCTCAGGACAAGTTGAAAGGATGAAACAGACACTAAAGGCCCAGTTATCAAAATTAATGTTAGAAACTAAGATGTCCTGGGTAAAGTGTCTCCCTCTAGCCTTATTAAATATCAGGACTATGCCTCACTCTGAGACGAGGCTATCACCCTTCGAGATGTTATATGGAATGCCTTACAAACATGGGATGCCAGTAGGAGAACCTAGGATAGAAGATAGCCAAATTCAACCCTATTTAATAGCAATAAATAAGAATCTACAGGAATTGCGAAAACATGGACTTATAACACATAGCACTCCCTTGGGGTTTGCTATACATAAGATACAACCAGGAGATGAGGTACTAATTAAAACCTGGAAGGAAATCCCTCTAACTCCTCACTGGGAAGGTCCTTTTCTTGTCCTTCTAACCACAGACATGGCAATTTGAACATTGGAGAAAGGCTGGACACACGTGTCTCGAGTGAAAAAGATTGAATACAGGGAAGAGACGCCTGAGTGGAAAGTGACCTCTTCCCCAGGGGACTTAAAGATAAAATTACATTGACACAGTAAATGACCAAGGGGGATCAGATGAGTTGTTTAGTGACTGGGTGTGAATGTTATCCGTTTATTCATTTTAAGTGTGGTTATTGTCATGAGATCTGGGTCACACACTGCAGAAGAGGATATAGGCCTAGAGGCTTATGTGCCAAGTGTCTAGAAAAACAAAATCTGACTAGTCATATCTTAGAACTCACTACTAGCTTGGGTATACTGGAATTAGATTCTCCAGAGTGGTATCTCTTATCATCATTTATAACACCACACTTTGGGATTTATTTCTGCATAAGCCTTCTCAGACATTTTACACAAAGATATCACAGTGTTGGACTCCGTCATTTTTTACAATACTAATTTGCATTCCCACTTTAGCTATCAAATCCCTTCCTAGTAAATTACAATTACAATCAGGAACAAACAGGCATTCATGTATTTCAAACCTGTCCCCCACATCTATTAATAGTGATTGAATAGAATGCACTCACTCATCCTTTCCACTTACTCCTTGAATGACCAACAATCTTTTTGACAATTTCCCCCATTAGGTATAAAATTTAAGGTGGATCCAGAGGCCCCTGTGTCTACCAGAAAACACACCTCTTCTCAATCCGGACCCACCTTAAAAGTTATCAAGGGCTCCTGAGTGGTGGGTCTTTGATATAATGGGAGCCCCTGACACCCCTAACAATCCATTACCATTATCCTCTGGACTTCCTCCTCCTGAGGGGCCAGCTGTTTCTGCGGACACTCCCTTTTCCAATGCCCTTCGGCCTGGCAAATAGCACACTGATTCATTCCCAACTGCTGTTTGGGTCAGCTCTCCCCTGCCGAGGAGGGAATGCCTCTGCCACTTCCCTGTGACCTACCCCAGACCCTCTGTCCTGGGCAACCCCTTGGACCCTGTTGGTTTTTTTTCCGTGGCTGCAAAAACTCTGCCATCATCTTTGCCTTAGCCTTTATCTTTTCTTCATCCCTCCTTACATATATCTGCTGTGTTTTTCTGACCAGTTCCTCTAGAGGCTTGTTCTGCTAATTTATTAAAGAAATATAGGTATTGGTCTAGTATCGATACTCAACTGTAATGGACAAAAACTCTCTAACAGTTTAAAGTTAGAAAGTGTATGTTTATTATGGCTGGGCAGCATGCGGGAGAGCTCCCTAATACGCGCTGCAAAATTTACAGGTAATTACAAAGCTTTTTATTTACAAAAGTGTTGAATACTTAAAATACAAATGCATATTCATACTCTTGTTACTTCTTATTTTTCGCTCCATATGCTAATTGGAAAAAAGGCTATTAAGCATGCGTACTGTGTTTCCTAAAATGAGTTGGGGGTCTATTCTGGGGAGGGGTCTCCAAAAATGAGGAAGTAAGATGAGTTTTCTCATCCTGACCTTTCTACCTTTTCAATGCATTCGTGACAAATTAATCCTTGGTAGAACTTATAGTTTCCTGTGTTCAATGGGTTATTTAAGCAGGAAATCTGCAGCTATCTTATGTCCTATTTACCACATTTTGTTTTTCATTACAAGCACAGCTACATAAACATAAAGCTGACAAGCAACGAGTTACGAAATCCGGGATAGCTTATCTAAGATCAAGCTTCTGTTAACTGCAAGCTTATCTACCTACTTCAGCTATTTCAGCAACTGTTAAATTTCTTAAAATCCTTAATTCTTCAAATTTAATGTCTCACTGCCACTCTTCATCTTTCTGTACCCCTTTCCATATGTCAGGCCAGGCCTTTGTAACAAATTGTACCTTCAACAGTATGTCAAAGTCTGGTCCCTCCGGGTCCATCCCCCTATGATTCCGCAAGGCCTCTCTAATCCTCTCCAGCCAATGAGAGGTGTTTTCACATTTCTCCTGTTCTAAGGACATAGCCTTAGCTATGTTGTTAGTTCTGGTGACTTATTAAAGAAAATATGGGTACTGATCTAGTATCAATACCCAACTGAGACGGACAAAAACTCTCTAGCAGTTTAAAGTTAGAAAGTGTATGTTTATTACAGCGCCGGACAGTGTGCAGGATAGCTCCCAAATTCACCCTGCAATTTACAAGTGATTACAGAGTCCTTTTATTTACAAAAGTATTGAATACCCAAAACACAAATGCATATTCATAACCCTGGTACATCCCATTCCCCGCTTCCTATGGTAATTAGCTCAAAAGCTATTAAGCATGCGTAGTTTGTTCTTTGAAATGGGTCAGTGGTCCTTTTCATGGGGAGGGGTCCCCAAAATGAGGAAGTAAAGAAGTCTTCCTCGTTCTGACCTTTCTACCTTTTCAATGCAAATGTGATAAATGAACCCTCGGTAGGACTCCCATTTCATGTCTTCGTGACCGTTCAATGAGTTTCTGGGCAGAGGAGGCCTACAATTGTCTTATGTTCCTAAAAGCTATTAATCAGTTTCTATATTCTTCATTATAAACACAGCTAACTAAACATAAAGTTGACAAGTAATCAGTTATTCTAATATGGAAGAGTGATCCCAAACCCAATTTCTCTTAGTTAATTACTAACTTTTAATTTCAGCAAAGCCTATCTCTAACTAAAATCTTAACCCCTCTAAAAATCCTTAGTTCTCTAATGTTTATGTCTCACTGGGAACTGATGATTTAATTGCCCTAATAAGCACAGTAATCGCGGAGGCGAGCCAAACTGGTCTTGTCATTTGGGTTCTGCTGAGGGTCCACCTGGGGGATGGCATCATCCACTGTAGGTACATTAGGTCCAGACCCCCCTGCTGCTTATGGATGCTCATCCTCCCACAGCTGCCAAGCTTTCTGCAAAATCATTCATTTCTCTGATGACCCAAACAAAATCCCCAGGAGAAAATCCCAATCCTTCCATGCATAATCTGCATTTCCCAAATATTCCTCTATCTTTTCCCCCACCCCTATGGGATCATTCAAATATGAGGGTAATTCTTTTTTCAACCCCCTTATATCCTGGGTAGTAAGTGGTACAATTACAAACCCAAACCCTCCCCCCTGACCCCCCAAAGGAGCTTGGTGGAGTGGCATCTGGTGTACCCCTGTCTCTTGGGTCCAGGGGGGCTTCTGATGTGCTCAACTGATTTCCTCTTCTAGTTCTACATGGTGGTATGATAGGCTGCTCCCTTCCCCCTACACCATTATTATTCTCAGGTAGGGCCATAGGAACAACATTCCCCTGATCCCTTTGCTCTGGGACTTGAGGATACAGGGGACCTGCAGCTGGTCCTGGTTCAGCTGGCAACACTGGAGGACAAGACTGGGGAAGGTACTGAAGAACATCCCAATTCTCACCAGTTCCCCCTTCCTCCCTTTTTTCCTCTTCTCCCTTTTTCTTTAACACATAGATTTCTTTTGTTGCTTGTCTAAACCATATCAATCCACATTCCCTTTCAATCCATCCTTTCCAATTCTCCTCTAAATACTTCAACAAAATTCAACACAAACGAATTCTATCTGTTCCATAAGGTGGCCACGTAAGCCCCTTTGGCAACTTATACTCTGGCCACACAAAATAACAATATTGTACTATCATTTCTATAGTTATTTCTGGGTGAATGCATAGTCTGTCCCAAGACCTCAGCATTCTCCCCAAGGGACTCTCCGGGGGTATTATGGGATCGTCATCCCTTTGGCCGGGGCCCCTTCCTGGCTTTACCCTAGCAACCCTCCATGGGTGCTGTGTTTCACCTGTGCTTCCCTCCATGGGCGCCCTCCCAGGTTTGCTCCCCGAAGATCCCATTTTGCTCACCGGTGAGATTTTCAGTGGTCCTTCCCTGCAGACTCTTCACAGACCCCCCTGGTCCGCCACTCATCTGTCTCCTGGACAGTCTCGGGAACCCAATCGATTGCCCGGTGCCAACCACCACCAAGGGGAGCTGATCACCGAAACCGGGTGAGGCACCCCTTCAGCTCCGCTCGCTGCCTGTCGCCCCGGACGGTGGAAATATCCCGGACGAGAGCCCCCAAATTGTTAGGAAAATTAATGCACAAACACCAGAGGTTTATGTCCAAAAAGGAGACAGAGGTGTCCTTTTACTTTATTTGAATAAAGGGAGAGGCCATGGGGCGTTTCCCCTGGGGTCTCTCAAATTTTCGGAGGATGCAGCCTCCTTTTTATCCTAATTTCCCAGCCGCATTTCCCTCTTTCTTTCCCCATTGGCTGAGGTACTTGAGAGGTACAGACTTCCCAAAGTGCCTAAGATTCCCCTTTTAATGTATAACCCCCCTAATTGTTAATTTTTATGGGATTTATGGGTTTTTCCCCATTGTTGCTTTCATCTTTCAATATTCAATTTCATTTACAAAAAAAATATGGTTTGTTTGTAAAGGCAAGTATGTTGTGGAGCATGAAGTCAGAAAGCCCTATAAATATGATTGCTTAGATTCTGAGAATGTGAAACCTGTAAGTGAGATAGAATTGAAAGTAAGTTTTGATGTTTGAGATGTCCTAGCTACAGGATGTCATGGAAAAGTTATGTGACCAGCTGAAGGTCACCTGCAGCCAGACCCAGAGGTCAAATGGAATGTTCTGTCTCACCCCCCAATGTATGGTTCATCCCACACCTGTACCCCTCCCCTGAAGTATCAAGTATCTGTAACCCCATTGGCACAAGTCCTGTTCCAGCCCACCTTGAGACCCCTTATCAGGGGGCTTCAAGGGTGGGCCAGCCTCTTGGCCCTCTTCCTCTTTGCCCTCTCCCCTTGCCTCTTGCCTCTCTGCTCTTGGAATTTCCTCTCCCTATCTCTCCCTTCCCCCACCTTCCTAGGCCTTGCCATGAGCTGCAGTCTGGCAGCTCAGAGCAAGGCCTCATATCCCTTACAATAAACCTCATCTTCTAAAACCCAACTTCAGAGATCTCTCGTCTACATTCATACACACCGTCCTGGAGTCCACAACAGCAGAGAAGTTATTTTTACACAAGTATCTTCTTTTCCATTCATCAATCAGTAGAATCCTTCTGTGAAAAGTGCATATTATATAGCTATACGCAAGATATTTACTATATGTGTTGTGTTGTGTTAATTTTTGGTATTGTATTAATATTTTGATAGTATAGTAAATGAAGTTTTGTAGTTAAAATGTAGTTTTTATGTACCAACCACAGGAAAACAAATCTTTCAGAGAAAAAAGAAATTACTACTTCCTTATCAGAAGAGACCAATTTCTCCTGCCTTGCTCAGCCCTGTTGACGCCATGGAGATTAAAAGAAGAAAGTGATACTAACCAGAGACAATTCTTTGTTTGAATGGAATTTATGCATCATGTATGAAATGTATGAATATTCAACAGGCTATTGCTTTTAAGAGATAATCCTTTGTTAACCAGGGTCCTTCTCCAGAGCTTGTGGCTCGGGAAGGCACCCAGACCTCTGAAACTTTGTTTTTATTGTCTCGTTTTGTGCTAACTCTAAAATTGTTCAATTTTTTACTCTAATTCTATTTTTATAACCATCTTATTTACTATTAAAATTTCAAATTTTTAAAACAAGTGATTGGCGTTTTTCACACCTTCCCATTGTTTCTTTTGTCTCTCAGTGATAGTTTTATCTTCCGGTAGACCCAGGGCCTGTTTGTAAAGACAAATCTTGTCATTCCTCTCAGTAGTAATAAATTCAGGAGAGTTGTTTAAGATGGTAGAGGCACCGAGGACGGAGCGGGCAGGGGAGAAGCGGGGCTGGAATCTCCTCGAAATATTATCCGCAGCTTCCCCGCGGTCCCTGCAGCCTACGCCGCCCACGCCCGGAGTAGCCACGCTGTCCGCGGCTGTGCCGCCTGAGCTGACTGCGCCGCCCGCCCGGGGTGGCTATGCCGCCCACTCCGGCGCCGCCCGCCCCGGTCCTGGCAGCGCCGGGGTTTCCGCCCGTGTCGGTCACTGCCTGGCTGCCCGCCCCCGCCCCGCTACCCACACCAACGCTGCCCGCGCCGATGCAGCCGCCCGTCCTACCCGCCACGTGGCAGTTTGTGCCCGCGGCGTCTGTGCCGGACCTCCCCGTAGCCCTGGCCCCCCCTGCTCATGCTACATACGCGGCCGCCGACGGAGGGGACCGCCTCAGCTCTGCCGTGGGAGGCGCCGCAGCCGCTCCGCAGACCCAATTGGGGGTCACGAACGCATGGTCCGCGGCAATTCCGCCGGATACCCCACGGATCTGGCTTCCGCCGGACACCCCCTGCCCTGACCTTGGAGCAGTTCCGGTCCTCGACCCCGCTCCTTCCCCTTCAGAGGTTCAGACCCCCGCGTTAGCTTCCGCTTTTCCCCTCCTTTCCTTGGAGGACCTAATCTGTGAGGTGGATTCTGCTCTCATATCTGCAATTCTTCCTTTTGTAAATACCCTTCTTTATGATACGGGGAGCCTAATCAGGGTCCAAAACTGTTTCGATTCAAGTTTTAGAGACAGAGGACAGAGTGGAGTCCCGGCACGGTTACACCCAGGGGAGAAACCAAGTAGTTGTAGAGTTTATTTTCCAAAGGATAGATATCATATAAAACCTTCAGTAACATTAAACGTTGGCCCTAAAGAAGTCCTGCAATTTTTAGTTGATCTTGGGACAGAAAAAACCTGCATGACGGAAAAACCAAGAAGATGAAAAGTAAGTGAAGATGTTTTAGACATGGTGACAGTATGGGACAAAAAGTTTGAGGTTCCTATCATAAAAAATGCAGTGATTAGCAGAAATACCAAAAGATCGATGTGTGATATCTTATTAATCCCTGAACTAGGTCTCAATGTGTTGGGAAAAGATCTAGAAATATTATTGGGAATAGGGGTTATACCAGAGGGATAACAAAGATTTGACAGAATAAAATCCTCCTAGGAGAGAGAATATATGTTAATGGTTTGTTTAAAAGTTTTACAAAGAAAAGAATGTCAAGGTGTGTCTTTGTTGATGAGGAAAAAAAAAAAAAGAAAGTGTAAAATGTATATTAATTATGTGTATATTTTTAGGGATAGTACATACTTTTGGGAAAATTTTTGAGACAAAAGGAGTTACTTAAAGGAAAGAGATTAATACATGAGAGGCTCCTTTTTAGCAGTTCTAGAGGCATTAAAAATAATTATAGGATACCAGAGGGAAATAACTTCAAAAAGATAAGGGGAAATAATTTAATAGTTTAACAAAGCAAAAAAAAAATCGAGTCAAAGAGTTATGATAATTCTAATGTTTGATAGCAAAGAATTGGAAGTTTCAAAACATAGTGAAGGAGAAGAAAAAGGAATTATGGGTGAAATTAGAAATTCTTTTCTGAAAAAGGAATTTTTTTAACAAAAGTAATATCCAAATGCCATCAGTAAGGTGTGTATCTTTGGCTCTATTAAGGGTCCAAACACGACCCAAATTAAACCTGCAAGTAACACCCTATGAGATAATGTTTAGATTACGAAACTGCTGCTTATGAAATAGGGAGAAATAAGTGTTAAAAAGTGTCATCACAATTGTAAAAATGGAAAGAACGGTCCTTTAGCCCCATGTCCTGGGGTAACTTTATGATGCTTGTATCCCCAATCGCCTGTTTTGTTTGTGCTGTATATTGAGTCCTGTGCCTTTAAGACTGGTTCTAAGAGCAAGGAGAAGCGCGGTGTTTGTTTTGAGAAAACTGCCTGACTCCTCCACATTCTTCTCCAGACGGGATGTTCGGCAGAGGCTTGGAAAGGCTGCAGGACAGAGATTTCTTTTGCGTTTAATTAGTTTCAGCTAGCTAGGGCAGAGAAGTTCCCTAGACTGTTTTTTTTCCTTTTTCTTAGAACTGTTTAAACCTACTCTGGACTGAAAACCCAGGGGAGCACTGGGGGCTTGCACCTGTGGCCCACCGGGGCCTGGACCTCAGCATTTTCCAGCAGCACCGGAGTGACTGGGACTGATGAGAGACTGAGAGAGAGCCGAGCTACACCCACGGCAAGAACTTTCTCAATTTACCATCTCACTTCAGAAGGAGAGGTTTTATTGTTTCATATTATTCATTCTTTATACTTGTATGCACTTCATTTGTTTAGTAAAATAGTTTTTTCCACTTTTCTCCAAAGAGGTTTTGTTGTTTTTTTTTTTTTAACCGGACTGGTTGGAGGAAGGGGCCACTTGGATTTGCTTCCCAGAGGGATCCTATACGGGGGTTTTCTCCCAAATTTGTCCCCAAACCAAGACACCCCACAATAGGAAGATGCTTTTTCAGGTATTGCTGACAACTGAAGCTGCAAATACGGATCAACGCCATCAAAGATCAAGAAACCTGTGAAAGGACACAAGAATGAACTAAAACATCTGAACCAGGTGACACCAAGTTGAATTTTAAACAGAACTAAGTAATAATGAACTGGAAAGACCCAAATAATTCAAAAATTTTTGAACAAAGAACTTTCTCTGTTTTACTTCTCTGCATAACATTTAGAAATCAGTGGAAAGCAATCCAGTCTGTCAAATCTTCCTACTTCTGTTTCTTCACAGCCGAAAGGAGAATGGACTTTCAAGTGACTGTTTTACAAATGTAAAAAGCTAAAGTTAAGATATGCAGTATTATTTTGAAGATATTTATGTCATCCCACCGTATAGTATTATAGGTACATAGGGATCACAAGAGGAAACAAATCTCATATAGCTAACTCCATGTTCTTGCCTCTTTTTCATCACTTGTGTTAGCTATTAGTTTTAAGTCAACACATGCAAATTAACTGGTATTTTGACTAATTTTTTTAAGTTTTGTACCTTACAGGACAGACAATATGCTTTTGCCTCTTTTATCCTCCCTATTTCTTTTGTGCTTCCTCCGGTTATACTGACAGTATCATCCCCACAGGAAAAGTACAGTTTAAATGCTGACAGAAATCCAGTTCTGTCAGATTTATAGTAGAAGAAAATTCTCAGGTAATAAAGGGACAACTTTTTAAAACTTTCAGAAGTTCATATAGAGATTTTCACTTCCAAATGGGTGGATTAATAATATTTTAAGGTACTAATTATATAACTTTATGGAACTACACTATCTCCTGTAGAGTAGATAGTCTGAGAGTAGAAAACCATCATCCACCTCCTGGATGGAGATTTTTGTATAGATATTTTGAGATTTTTTTTTTTTTTTTTTTTTTTTTTTTTTGGGAGGGGTTCTTTGTGTGTTCATCAGGGGGTTTTTGGGGGTATTTTGTTTTTTTGGGTTTTTTTTTAATACAAGAAAATATCAGACTTTCTCCTGTAGTGGGGTATGGGAGGAAATAGTATGAATGAGAAAATTCTTACTACTTTAAAATATCTTTATAGCATATATGTTTAAGGCTTTTCTTTTTTTAGTAGATTCATTTATTCTTTTACCATCTTTTCCCCTGTTCAGTGGTAGCACTTAAAGTCGTGTACCATCAAATGACACTAAATTATTGTAAACCTTACATAAACTGTTTTAAAAACTTTAATTAGTTTTCCAGCTTTTTGCAAATGAGACCTGTCTCACAGAACTAGTAGTGTTGTTTGCTGTCAAAGGGGGTTTTCATCAAGGTTTCTGAAAAGTTCCTAATCTCTCAAATTAATGCATGTCAGATTAGGTGAGTGGTTTACCTTAGGTAGAAATAAATTGTATAGTGTATGTATCTTCCTGAGTTCTCCTAGAGTAGTGGGGGGAAATCTTCAAGAATAGCAAGAACTTGTCTTCCTGCCCCAAGAACAAGCTGGGCAGGGAATCTGCCCACCAAAACTTTCAGTATTGTAGGGCTCTAACCTCAGAATATTTACTAGAAATTAAGGAGTTAAGAATAGCCCATAGTACCCTGAGAAGAAAGAAGTAAACAGGTAAAAGCAGTTTTTCTTTTTTTACACTCTGCAGTTTAACTTATTTTTGGTTTTTTTTTTTTTTTTTTTTTTTTTTTTTCTCTTAAGTTTCCTTTTAACCTGTCCCTTGACCCAAGTTGTATTTCACAAAAGGTGGAGACTTTAAAAAGGTGTTGTGACACCGAAAGTGTGTAAATGGTATCAGAAGTGGTTCCCTGGAAAGGAGAATGACACCCTGTAGTGTGGGAGTTCTTTTGAGAGACCCAGACAACCATTGATGGCAAAAAGAAAGAGAGTCTGCTCTTTCCGGGGGAAAATCAAGGCTTTATTTGGGTTCCAACTGCTGCCTCTGCTGAGGCGTAGCAACCTGGTTCAGGAACGACACGGCAGCCACAGCCAGGCTGCTCGGACCACCAGCTCACAGACACCAGTGTGGTGGACGGCTAATGGCGTTTATTAACTGGTTACATGGAGTTATAAAACCTCTGTTTGCTACATCACATCCGTCTGCTTACGTTACAAGTTAGGTGTTGCTTACCTTATCAAGGACAGTAACCAACGAAGTGTTGAGGGAGGGGTTCTGTCTGCCCGTACAACGCGTTATCTTCCGACCGCCTGTCCCTAATCTCCCACATTTCCCCACCCTCCCATGACGAAGCAAAAAAGTATAAAAGTATAAATGTTATAAAAATATAAATGTCATAAAAATGCAAAAGCTGTTAAAGTTAGTATAATAGGATACAAAAGTGGT
>JANEHK010000107.1:424902-442709 GCA_025960845.1 Tachycineta bicolor
GTTAGTGTGCTCTTGCCAGGCACCCTTGCTTTATTTTCTCTGTCTCAAAAGCGAGCTCCCGACCTTTCCTAACACTCCCAGCTGCGCAAAAGCAGCTGATAGTGACAAGGTAGTTGTACCTCCAAACAGCTTTTTTTCTTTTTTTTTTTTTTTTTTAACCCCCTGAAATAGGGAGTCACACTTCCTGCGTGGGCTTATTAATATTTTATAACAAACTCACGTTGGGGGCCAACTGAAACATACTCCCTCTAGCCGCCACCCGGGCTCTAGCTAGCTCAGTTGTTCAGGGGTTTTAGGGAAATATTTTTCATAGAGACAGAATAAAGATTTCAAAAGAGTGGCTCTCACCCCCAGGCTTCTGTCCAAGCTTTATTCTCGATGTGATGTTCCCAGAGAGCCAGGAGAGAGAGAGCAAACAGGAAGAGACAGGGCTTTATCTAGTTTTTGGGCCAAGGAAAGATATTGTCCCTGAGCCAATAGGGTCAGGAGTAGGTAATATAGGGAAGAAGGGTTAAACTACATGACACAGGCTTCAGGGGGACTCTGAGGGGAAAAAAACATTCCTCAGAGGAACACAACAACTTTCCTCAATTATTCCTTCCAGCACAAGGTGGCCTTTCCTTTCCCACATCCTCTGTACATACTCCCTACATGTCTATGCCTAGGCTACCTGCTGGGTCCATGGCAGCTTCAGCCGTGGTTTCCCCTGGAAGTGCTCCAGGTGAATCGAACCTCCCCATGTCTCAAACAGGAGGGAGAGGGGTGCCTGGGATGCAAGTAACCCTTGGGTCAGAAGGGGCTGCATCATGTCAAAATGCACAGCAATTGACTGCACTTTATAGACATATTCCTACAGGTTCATTCAGTGCAACAGACTGGGCAGGTATCAGGAAGAAAGGATTAAAGGAGAAAGGTTTTGAAATAGCAGATACAGAAAGTATCTTATTGCCAGTAGCTTATGGCCCACAGAATGCAAATTCTAGATGGGAACATTTAGACCATGAAGTGATCAAAGACCTCATGAAAGCAGTGAAAGACAATGGTTTATGATCACCATATTTTAAACAGCTTTTGAAAGGCACATTTAATACTTATGATTTAGCACCATGTGACTGCAGAGCCATCACTTCAACAATTTTTACAGATTCACAACTCCTCATATGGGATACAAAATGGAGAAGAGCTCTTGGAGAACTAAGGAACAGGTACCAAGGAGGACCACATGCAGCTTTCACCATACCTCAGTTGGCAGGAGACCCACCCAACGACAGACCTGAAGATCAAGCTGAACTTCTGCCTCGAGATGTACTTGCAGATATCAAAGAAGCAGCACGAAAAGCAATTTTGCAAATTCCACCAGCTGGAACTCCTGAAGGTATTTATGCAGAGATCAAGCAAGGTCTTTCTAAACCTTTTACTTCATTCCTCGATCGTCTCACACAAGCAGTGGACAGGCAAGTGAGTGATGAAGCAGCAAAGCCACATCTGCTTCGGAGCCTTGCATTTGCAAACGCCAATGTGGAATGCAAATGCATCATCAGTGCCATGCCTGGTCACCCCACTGTGACTGAGATGGTAGAGGCATGCTGTGAGGTGGGCACACCTCAGCATGTTGCAACAATTCAAGCAAGCATTTGGGGAGAACAAGTTGAAAGAATCCTCAAAGCCCAGGATGAAAAATTTTCAAAAACTCTCGCAGCGCTTCAACGAGCACTCCAACAAAGTAACTCTACAGAGGTGATGGTTGTGACTGGGATACGCAAAGAAATCACACGAGAGACGAGAGATTTTGCAGGGCAGAGACTTCCTCCGAGCCAGCTCAAGCTGAGCCAAGGCCGAGAACAAGGCGGAGAGCCTCTGCCTGTTTATTTTTTACTTTTTATACATTTGTGGGTCTGTCTGAAGATTGGCTTCTGGAGTTTTCACCTCTCAGCCAACTGGCCAGATGTCCTAGGGTAACTTTATGATGCTTGTATCCCCAATTGTCTGTTCTGTTTCTGCTGTATATTGAGTCCTGTGCCTTTAAGACTGGTTCTAAGAGCAAGGAGAAGCGCGGAGTTTGTTTTGAGAAACTGCCTGACTCCTCCACATTCTTCTCCGGATGGTGTGTTCGGCAGAGGCTTGGAGACACTGCAGGACAGAGATCTTTTTGCTTTTAGTTAGTTTCAGCTAGCTAGGACAGAGAAGTTCCCTGGACTGTTTTTTTTCCTTTCCTTTTTCTTGGAACTGTTTAAACCTGCTCTGGACTGAAAACCCAGGGGAGCACTGGGGGCTGCACCTGCCCCCAATGGGGCCTGGACCTCGGCATTTTCCAGCAGCGCCGGAGGGACTGGGACTGAGAAGAAACTGAGAGAGAGTCGAGCTAACCCACGGCAAGGACTTTCTCAATTTGCCATCTCACTCCAGAACGAGAGGTTTTATTGTTTCATATTATTCATTCTTTATACTTGTATGCACTTTAATTGTTTAGTAAAATAGTTTTTTCCACTTTTTCTCCACAAAGGGTTTTTTTTCAGACTAGTTGGAGGGAGGGGCCACTTGGGTTTTCTTCCCAGAAGGATCCTATATTTGGGTTTTTTTCCCCCAAATTTGTCTCCAAACCAGGACATACCCTTTAATTGGTGCCCACTGCGGGGCACGAGAGAGTGGAAAAAACTTGTACTGATTATTATTAACTGCATTTTTTGTTGTCCTTTGGGTAGGGATTAAACAGACAGTGGCCATGTTGCTTCTTGAAGTCCTAACGTCTCTTAGAATAGAGTCCTTTCTGCATTTCTGTTCCCTAGGCTTTTTTGAGGTCTTAATACCTTTCTGGTCTCTAAGTTTGTTTTCCTCCCCAGAAATAGCTCCAATATTGTCCTTAACATACAGCTTTTACACTAAAGATGCACAAATTAGAATAGTTATTTTGCTGGGTTCAGTGATTATAGTTTACAAGAAGCTTATAAAGATACTGCAGTTTGTTCTAGGTATGTTCAGTTTATGGTTTTTTCGTCCTACCCTGCGTCCTAGTTCCAGTAGCATGTTTTAGAGATTTATCAATAATTGCACCCAGTTTGTTAAAGGAGGAGTAGGGAATGAGGCTCTTCAGCCTCTTTTTTCCTTCTTCTCTTTTAAGTCAGTTACATCACTTTTAGAGAATGTTCAGGGTCTTTTGAATGTTAAAGACACCACCTTCCTAGTATTTCACCTCGTGACTTTCCTCTATATGGCTTATAGCTTTTCTAGAATGAGTCACACACTGCTAAACACTGTAGAGCAGCAGATAGAGGCAAGGGAGCAGGGAAATAAATCAGTCACTCAGGCTGCAGCCAACCCCACAGCTATTCAGGATGCAGCTAAACCAGTGAGGCTAAAACACCGGCAGTTGCTGCAGTAAAGAAGGGAAAGAAGCACACGGACAAAACCGATCGACCAGTAGACGATGATTCAGGTGAAGGAGCCTCAGTGCCTCCTGACACCCAGTCAGAAGTCAAACCAACTGGCACACAATCAGAAGCTGAAGCAACAGATGATACACAGTCAGAAGCTGATACGAAATCGAAAGCCCAACCAACTGGTACAAGATCAGGAGTCCAACCAACTAGCACACGATCAGAAGCCCAACCAGCTGCTACAACATCAGGAGCCCAACCAGCTGCTACAACATCAAGAGCCCGACCAACTGCTACAAGATCAAGAGATACTATTGAGTCCTTTTCCCTGAAAGACCTTCGTGGCCTAAGAAAAGATTATACTCGACGACCTGATGAATCTATAATTAGTTGGTTAGTCCGTCTTTAGGATGCTGCAGGCGAGGCTACAATACTGGATGGCACTGAAACGAGACATCTAAGATCCCTATCACATGATCCAGTTATTGATCAAGAAATGATGAGGGAGGCTAGTCCTTGCAGTCTCTGAGAACGGGTCCTGAGAAGTGTGGCACAAAGATATCTGTGTGCTGACGATCTCTATATGCAGCAAACTCAGTGAAAAACCATTGAACAAGAGATCCAGCGCTTAAGAGAAATGGCAGTAGCAGAGATGGTCTTCTCAGATGACCTAAACACTAGGAACCCCAACTTAGTACCATGTACACCTGTAATGTAGCAAAAACTTGTACGACTTGGGCCACAGGAATACTCCTCTGCTTTAGCAATAATGAAGCGGGATGAGACAGAGGAGACTGTGCTTAATATGGCAAAGAAGCTCCGAACATATGCAGATGCCGTGCATGGTCCAACACATGCAAGAATCGCAGCTTTAGAAACACAGGTGCGGGGATTCGTAGATAAAGTAGAGGAGAATCTCAAAGAAATCAAGGAGAACATTCTCCATATCTCTGCAGTACAAGTTAGGGGCTCTGGCACCACACGCAAACGTTCCCTAGATAGAGAGGGAAAAGGCATTCCACGAGCTAAGCTGTAGTCCCTCCTGCGTGATTGTAGAGAAAACATGAAAAGATGGGATGGAGAATCTACTGAGGCTATGACACAACGGGTGCATGAATTGTTAGATGGCAAGACTGTGAGAGGAAGTTCTAGCAAAAAGGAAGCAGCTCCGGTTACCCGAGAAAATAAAGATAATCAAGCTTAGCGAGGCCCTGCCTCTAGCCAGGTAGAGGCTAAGGAAAACTGTGTTTTTTAGACTGTGTGGATTCGTTAGCCTGGCACATCTGAACCACAAAAATATGAGGCCTTAGTTGACACTGGTGCCCAGTGCACATTACTCCCATCAAGACATGTGGGGGAAGAATCTATTTCCATTGCTAGGGTAACAGGGGGTTCACAAGATTTTACTTTAGTGGAAGCTGAGGTGAGCCTGACTAGAAATGAGTGGAAGAGACACCCTATTGTGACTGGCCCAGAAGCTCCATGCATTTTAGGCATAGACTTCCTCCGAAATGGGTATTTCAAAGACCCAAAAGGATTTAGGTAGGCATTCAGGATAGCAGCTGTAGAGACAGGGGATGTTAAGCAGTTGAATACCTTGCCTGGACTATCAGAGAACCCATCTGCTGTAGGTCTTCTGAAGGTGGAAAAGCAACAAGTGCCAATTGCCACTTCAACAGTGCATCGCCGACAGTACAGAACAACTCGAGATGCTGTGATCCCCATCCACAAGATGATCCGTGAGCTAAAGACCCAAGAAGTAGTCAGCAAAACCCACTCACCCTTCAACAGCCCCATCTAGCCTGTGCGCAAGTCTAACAGAGAATAGAGATTGTGGACTACCGTGCCTTGAACAAAGTAACTCCACCATTGAGCGCTGCTGTGCCAGACATGCTGGAACTCCAGTACGAGCTGGAGTCCAAGGCAGCAAAATGGTACGCCACCATTGACATTGCTAACGCATTTTTCTCCATTCCTCTAGCTGCAGAATGCAGGCCTCAGTTTGATTTCACCTGGAAGGGTGTGCAGTACACCTGGAACCGACTGCCCCAGGGGTAGAAACACAGCCCCACCATCTGCCATAGACTGATCCAGGCTGCACTAGAAAAGGGTGAGGCTCCAGAACATCTACAGTACATTGATGACATCATTGTGTAGAGAAACACAGCAATAGAAGTGTTTGAGAAAGGAGAGAAGATCATCCAGATTCTCCTGAAGGCTAGCTTTGCTATCAAGAAGAGCAAAGTTAAAAGACCTGCTCGAGAGATCCAGTTTCTAAGAATAAAGTGGCAAGATAAAAGGCGTCAGATTCCCACTGAAGTCATCAACAAGATCACAGCAATGTGTCCACCAACCAACAAAAAGGAAACACAAGCTTTCCTAGGTGCCATAGGTTTCTGGAGGATGCACATTCCTGAGTACAGCCAAATTGTGAGCCCTCTCTACCTGGTCACCTGCAAGAAGAACAATTTCCACTGGGGCCCTGAACAGCAACAAGCCTTTGCCCAGATCAAGCAGGAGATCGCTCATGCAGTGGCTCTTGGCCCAGTCAGGACGGGACCAGATGTGAAGAACGTGTTCTACTCAGCAGCCGGGAACAATGGCCTGTCCTGGAGCCTTTAGCAGAAGGTGCCTGGGGAGACTCGAGGCCGACCACTGAGATTCTAAAGCCGAAGCTACAGAGGGTCCGAAGCCAACTACACTCCAACAGAGAAGGAAATCTTAGCCGCCTATGAAAGAGTTCAAGCCGCCTCAGAAGTAGTAGGCACTGAAACACAACTCCTGCTGGCACCTCGACTACCAGTGCTGAGATGGATGTTCAAAGCAGAAGTTCCCTCTACCCACCACGCCACCAACGCCACATGGAGCAAATAGATTGCCCTCATCACTCAGCGCACCCGCATTGGAAAACCAAATCGCCCTGAGATTCTAGAAATAATTACAAACTGGCCAGAAGGTAAAAACTTTAATCTCATGGATAAAGAGGAGCAAGAACAAGTGACACGTGCTGAAGAAGCTTCACCATACAACCAACTGCCAGCAGAAGAAACACGCTATGCTCTTTTCACTGACGGTTCCTGCCGCATCATTGGGATGAAACGAAAGTGGAAAGCAGCCGTATGGAGCCCCACACGACAGGTTGCACAAGCCACTGAAAGAGAAAGTGGGTCAAGCCAACTTGCTAAACTCAAAGCTGTTCAACTAGCCCTGGACATTGCTGAAAGAGAGAAGTGGCCAAAGCTCTACCTCTACACTGATTCATGGATAGTAGCCAATGCTCTGTGAGGATGGCTAGAGAAGTGGAAAAAGGCCAATTAGCAGCGCAAGGGAAAGCCAATCTGAGCTGCAGATGAGTAGAAGGACATTGCCACTCAGGTAGAAAAGCTACCTGTCAAAGTCCGTCATGTAGATGCCCATGTCCCCAAGAGTCAGGCTAATGAGGAGCACCTCAACAACGAGCAGGTAGATCAAGCTGCAAAGATAGAAGTGTCAAAGATAGACTTAAATTGGCAACACAAGGGAGAGTTGTTCCTAGCTCGATAGGCCCATGATGCCTCAAGTCACCAGGGCAAAGATGCCACCTATAAGTGGGCACGAGACCGAGGGGTAGACCTAACCATGGACAGTATTTCTCAGGTTATCCATGACTGTAAGACGTGTGCTGCCATCAAGCAGGCCAAGCGGGTGAAGCCCCTATGGTATAGTGGGCGATAGTCCAAGTATAAGTACGGGGAAGCCTGGCAGACTGACTACATCACCCTTCCCCAAACCCGCCAAGGCAAGTGCTATGTGCTAACCATGGTGGAAGCCACCACTAGATAGATAGAGACCTACCCTGTTCCTCACGCTACTGCCCGGAACACCATTCTAAGCCTTGAAAAGCAAGTTCTTTAGAGGCATAGTACCCCTGAGAAGATTGAGTCAGACAATAGAACTCATTTCAAGAACAGCCTCATCAACAACTGAGCTAGGGAACATGGCATTGAGTGGGTGTACCATATCCTCTATCATGCACCAGCTTCAGGGAAGGTAGAAAAATACAATAGACTGCTAAAAACTACCCTGAAAGCACTAAGTAGGGGATCATTCAAAAATTGGGAACAGCATCTAGCAAAGGCCACCTAGTTAGTTAACACCCCAAGTTCCACCAACCGAGCAGGCCCTGCCCAATCTGAGCCCCTACATACAGTAGATAGAGAAAAAGTCCCAGTAGTACATGTAAGAGGTTTGTTAAGGAAGACAGTTTAGATCAATTCTGCTTCAAGTACAGAAGATCCTATCCGTGGGATTGTCTTTACTCAGGGACCAGGCTGCACATGGTGGGTAATGCAGAAAGATGGAACCACACGATGTGTACCCCAGCAAGATTTGATTGTTAAGTGAAAACCATGGGTAATTATCGTTGTGTGCTGAATGGTACTGCCACTGTATGTAGCTGTATATTGCATATTGTTTTTATATAGATATATGTGTGTGTAGAGCTAGAGTATATATTAGTTTTAGTAAATTGACAATATGGGGATAAGGGGTGGAATGTCCTAGGGTAACTTTATGATGCTTGTATCCCCAATTGTCTGTTCTGTTTCTGCTGTATATTGAGTCCTGTGCCTTTAAGACTGGTTCTAAGAGCAAGGAGAAGCGCGGAGTTTGTTTTGAGAAACTGCCTGACTCCTCCACATTCTTCTCCGGACGGTGTGTTCGGCGGAGGCTTGGAGACACTGCAGGACAGAGATCTTTTTGCTTTTAGTTAGTTTCAGCTAGCTAGGGCAGAGAAGTTCCCTGGACTGGTTTTTTTTTCCTTTCCTTTTTCTTGGAACTGTTTAAACCTGCTCTGGACTGAAAACCCAGGGGAGCACTGGGGGCTGCACCTGCGGCCCACCGGGGCCTAGACCTCAGCATTTTCCAGCAGCGCCGGAGGGACTGGGACTGAGGAGAGACTGAGAGAGAGTCGAGCTACACCCACGGCAAGGACTTTCTCAATTTACCATCTCACTCCAGAACGAGAGGTTTTATTGTTTCATATTATTCATTCTTTATACTTGTATGCACTTTAATTGTTTAGTAAAATAGTTTTTTCCACTTTTTCTCCACAAAGGTTTTTTTTTTTCGGACTAGTTGGAGGGAGGGGCCACTTGGGTTTTCTTCCCAGAAGGATCCTATATTTGGGTTTTTCCCCCCAAATTTGTCTCCAAACCAGGACACCAGACCAGCCATCAGTTACAATTGTTTTCAGGTTAGAAATATGCAAACAAAGGACAGAGAATGAAAAACAAAGGATTTGTTTATGTTACATATGTGAGAAAAAGGTAGAAACTGCTCCTAATATTGTGCAGTAGCTAAAAGGTCTGACTCCATTTTATGAACAATCAAAAGGCTTTAAAAAACTCAGAAAAACCAGGGTGACAGATGGTAACAAAATTTGTAGGAGGACCATGCTATAAATATGGTAAACATGGGCATGTCAGGAAAATTTGCCCAGAGCTTGAAAAAAAATGCTAAATCGCCAGGCCTTTGTCCAAGATGTCAGAGGAAAACACCATGCAAGTCAATGTCATTCCAAAACGGATATGGACGCAAGACCTCTACCTCTTCGGGGAAACTCGAACAAGAGCACAAATTGTCAATGCGCAATGACACAAGTGATGGCAATGACTCAAACCCAGACTCCACAGGGGGTGCAACCATTGGGGAACGTCAATCAGACTCCCTCAGCAGGACCATCTGCAGGATCCCCAGCAATCCAGAATTATTGCCCCCAGGAGCGCAATGTGACTTGGCAACTTCCAAAAGAATATGCTTCATGGATGAGAATCATGCAGTGATACCCACAGGGGCCACTGGAGCATAATGGAAAAGGCAAGATTTTTTAATTATAGGTAAAGAAAGAAGTAGTATTTTAGGGCTCATTATTTATCCATCAATCATTTCAGAGGATCGCAACGAAGAACTAACAGTTTTAGCTCAACCTCTACATCCTCCATTGACCATTCCTGAAAATACTTTAATAGCCAAAGCCATTGCTTTGCCATCTCATGCAACAGAAAAAGTTATGCCTGTGCTTAATCAGCAGATTTCTCCTTGTGGTGAACACGTTGAAATTCATGCCACATAGGTGAAATAAATAAGTCGGGATCAACCCATCATTGTCTGCGACTTGATTCGTGGTGAGAAGTTGATCTCAATCAAAGGGATGTTGGATACAGGCGCGGACGTCACAGTTATTTCTTACCTCTTTTGGCCCGAGGAGTGGGGCTTGGTAACACCTTTGAATTCCCTCTCAGGCATTGGGGGAAATTCCCTATGTCTGCAGAGTGAGAACCCAATTGTTGCCTCAGGGCCAGGAGGAAAGACAGCAATCATTCATCCCTTCATTGTGCAGAAGCCCATCACAGTATGGGGAAGAGACATTTTGTCACAATGGGGTACGAAACAGGAAGTGGATTTTTAATAGGGGTCACTGCAGCATTCACCACTCTGAAACTGACCTGGAGAACAGACAATCCTGTCTTGGTGGATCAGTGGCCCCTGGAGTGAAAGAAATGGCGTGCCCTCAAAAATTCGGTCAAAGAGCAACTACAGAAAGGACACATCAAAGCAACAAATAGTCCCTGGAATTCTCCAGTGTTCATGATTCGCAAGAAAGCCTCTGGTTCATGGAGATTGCTTCATGACCTCAGGAAAATTAATGAGGTCATTGAGGAAATGGGACCACTTCAGCTTGGGCTTCCATCTCTCTCAATGATTTCGAGAGATTGGCCACTTGTGATCATCGATCTCAAGGACTGTTTCTTCAGCATTCTGCTTCATCCAGAAGATGCTTCTCAATTTGCATTTTCTATCCCAAGCATCAACAGACAAGAACCTCTGCAACAATACCATTGGGTGGTTCTTCCACAAGGTCTCAAGAATTCTCCAACTATCTGCCAGTGGTTCGTGGCACGAGCCTTGTCTCCAGTGCAGAAAAAACATCCCAAGTCAAGGATCATTCATTATATGGATGATTTGCTCATTGCAGCACAGACGCAACAAGAGTTGCAAGAAGCTTGTGACAGCATGATTGCAGAAGTTCAAAATGAAGGACTAGAAATCTCCACCTCTGTTATGAGTTAACACAGTTTAGTTTTTTAGTTAAGGAGGAATATGGAATGCTTTTCCCTGTCATGACCTTAGAATTGCTTTAGAAAGGACAGGGACCTATCAGAATGCTAACTGAGATATTAGCATCTGTTTTAGCCACTGAGAATGTCAAATGCAACTTTGGGAAGTACCGATATAAACCCCTCATCCCCTGCAGATCAGACTCCTCCATCTAGGATAGCCAAGAGGTAACACTGTGGGCAGCAGAGGAGGGCCCAGCTCAGGCTCCACTGTCCTCTGGGCAGCCGGGCTGAGCCCGGCCAGGCCTCCGGGAGTCGCTGCCTGTGCGAAGAGCAGCCCGGGCTGGCTGAGTCCCCTTTCCCCCGGCTGCCAGCGGGAGAGAAGGGAGGCTGCAATTCGGCAGTGCTAGCCACGTGCTCGGAGCCATGGCAGAAGGGGCCAGGCCATGGCCCGGCTCAAGAACAGCTGGCAGCAGAGAAAGAAAGCCTGAAGCTTTGCAACAACTCCGAGCTAAACCACCCTGAATAAGATCGAGGGGTGGAAAGGAAAGCATCCACCAGCCTCCTCCATCAGCAGGGCTTTGTGTCTTTACAGCATGGTAGCCTGGGGCAAGAGATCACATGGCCACTGCAGGTCTGGGCAGATTTAACCCTTTCCTGGCAACATGAAGCTTTTAAAGCATAACCTTTGCCTGAGAGCGAGAAGAAAGAGACAGAGGGTACTTAGAAAAGACACCACATGAAGTCAGTGGATTAAAAGTAAAAGAAATAATAATATTGGAATGGGATTGAAGAAATAGACATTTTTAACCAGACTTGTCTCAAGTAAACTATGGAGAAATAGACTGTTCTTTGTAGCATCTTAATGTTGTTCGGGGAATGCTAATTCTAATCAGAATTGGGGACTGATGTGATTGAGATTTAATTGAGAACTTTAAAGCCCTTGCTCCTGGGTTAAAAGGAGGTCTCAGCCTTTGAGACGAAGATTATTTTAGACTAGAGAAAGCATTCTTAAACGGTACCCCAGATACACTGAGAGGC
Source organism: Tachycineta bicolor (assembly GCA_025960845.1). Classification (NCBI taxonomy): domain Eukaryota; kingdom Metazoa; phylum Chordata; class Aves; order Passeriformes; family Hirundinidae; genus Tachycineta; species Tachycineta bicolor. The sequence goes on from JANEHK010000107.1 coordinate 436,415, forward strand.
CCATAAGTAGCTAAGGGAAAAGCTTCTAATGGATAGAACAGCACAATCTGCAAAAACTTTGTCTTTTCCCTTTTAGGATATCGACAAGGCCATGCTATAGGTGTTACCAAAAGCTGCATATGGAAAAACACCGAGGTTCTTTTTTATTACACACACCCATATCAACAGTCACTGTTATAATCCATCCAAATTAGATAAGTACATATACAATGAAAAAAAAATTGGTTTACGGAAAACTTAGGAACAAATGGTAACAGGTTGGGAAGTAAATGTCCAAAAGGGGAGAGATGGATTTGTTTCACTTATGCTATTGGGAATAAAATCCAAAACTTAGAACAACTGGTAAACAGAAAAACAAAGCCAGCACAGCAATCTAAGTCTGTGCAAATTTCACTTCAAGATTTGTATACGAAACTTGTACAGCAACTAGAAAAAGATATCTCGAGACTGGGAAAAAATCTGTGTGTGGAATTGGGGGAAAGGATTAGTAAGGAACTCAACATAACCAACTGTTGGGTCTGTGGAGTGGCTTTGATGTCAGAAGAATGGTCATAGAAAGGCAGTAGCTTTGGCCCGATTTAACTCCTTAAGTAGAACTAGACAAGTACAAGGGGGGAAAACTGACCAGAAGGGTGAATTTTAAGGTAAATAGTGATAGGGGAAGAATGTGTCTGGCACACTGGGAAAAATTTTCTTAATGAAGTAGGAAATACTCCCTGTAAAAGATATAAGGTTAGCAATGGAACATTTGCATGGTGGGTCCCAGAGGAACCAACTCAGTATTGGACTAAAAAAAAAAAAAAAAAAAAAAAAAAAAAAAAAAAAAAGAGGGAAATTGTAAATATAATAACAAAGTTGGACATTTTCAATGTAATGATACAGAAAAAAAATCCTTATTATGGGATCCCAGAAATATCCAAATTTTGGGAGAATATAAATCAAAAGGACAAGATTATTGGAAAGCACCAGATGGCTTATTTTGTATATATGGAAAGAGGGCATACCCAAGACTTCCCTCTAGGTGGAAAGGGAGTTGCACTTTGGGAATTATACAGCCGGGATTCTTTCTTTTACCAGGATCAAGTGGAGATCAATTAGGAGTACCAGTTTATGAGGACTTAAAAAGAAATAAAAGGGATTTGATTGGAGGATTCAAAAAATGGGGGGGATGAAGAATGGCCCCCTGAATGCATATTGGAAACATATGGGCCAGCCACCTGGGCACAGGATGGGAGTTGGGGATATCGGACCCCATTTTATATGCTGAATCACATTATAAGGCTTCAGGCTGTTGTAGAAATAATAACAAATAAAACTGGTCGCGCATTGGAATTAGTATCAAGTCAACAACACCAAACAAGGGCTGCAGTATATCAAAATAGGATAGCTTTAGATTATTTACTAGCTGAAGAAGGCGGCGTTTGTGGAAAAATTATTACATCAGATTGTTGTTTGAAAATAGATTACAACGGGGATGCTGTTCTGGATATAGTCAATGATATCAGAAAAATTGCTCATGTACCTGTTCAAAGGTGGGAATCAATGCTAAAAAAACAGCTGGTGGGATAACCTATTGGGAATAGAATGGTGGAAAAAGCTATGGGTTTTTTTTTATTTTATGTGCTACTGCTGGTCTGATATTTCTTCCTTCTTTGATTCCTTGTTTTATTCAGCTGATCACCAGCGTAGTTCAAGACATGCAAGTAGTAACAGTGCCTATAGACCCAAAATTGACTATATGCGGAACAGCACAAAAGATCATGGTACTAAAGAAACAAAATAATATAGAAGACCCATTTGAAGAAGCAAAATTGATCTGTGAAAAAAAATGAGTGAATAATGAAGGCTAGAAAACAAGGAAAATGGCTCAAGCCAAATGATTGGTAAAAAGATAAGAGGGGGATATTGTTATAAATGTATATTATAAAGTTGGCTTTTCTCAAATATTAAGGTGAATGCTATATGTATAATAACTTTGCTGTAAGGATATACTTTTTATTTCTACTATTAGCAAAACTTAGACATGGTAGTGGGATGTGGAGTCCTGTTTTGAGGAGGCTGATATATATTTTAAGGGATAGCTGATATATATTTATGCTTGTAATTGAATGGCCTGTTTGGCTGGGATAATGCCCAGCGAACATATGATGAGGACCTTGCTGCTGACATGCCAACTATCAACACCGACCATCTGTGGAAAGTAGGGACCAAGGCCCAAGCCAGAGGTGATAATGAAGACACAGCCAAGAAACACATGCTCTAAAAAGGAGGACCCAAGGAAGGGCCATGCTAAACAGTTCTTGGAATATAGAAACTAGTTTATGGAAAAGTTTGAATATACATGATGATTTATGAGTATGCAACAGGCTGATGTAATAGAAAAGGTATTCAAAGAATGTCTCTGAAACTGCAGGCTTGCTCTTGGCTGAATACCAAGTCAACTTGTTTGATTGTCAAGTCAATCCTTTACTTGATTTCTGTCTGCTAATTGTCTTTTTATTAAACCTATTGTTTAAATTTACCAAGAAATTGAACCGCGTTTTTCACACTCAAGAAATAGGAAAGACTATTAAGAAATTCTTTGCATTGTCTTATCTGGATAAAGATAACAGCACAGACACCAAAATCCCAAAAGGAAGAATTTATTGCCTCCATTATCTAGGGATTTGAGACTTCATGGAGCCACAAGAAGATTTATTTGCAAGATAGAATTATGGGGGAGAAAAGTTGAAATTAAGCAGAAACACCTGAAGTCGAAAGGAATGTTTGAATCATGTATGAAATTTATGAATATGCAATAGTTTACTGTTTTTAAAGGAAAAATCCTTTATTAGAAAGCTGTGCCTTTGGATGGAAATGCCAGGCACCCAGACATCTATAGCTTTTGCTTTTTATGGTCTCTTATTGTCTTCTTTCTTACTATTATTAAACTTTTAAAATTTTAACAAAAGTGAGCCGTCTTTTTCACAAAGATCTCATGAGACAATCCACTGTTTCCAGCCATCAGCGCCGGAGTTTCCACCGTTTGCCCCTCGGGGTTCTTGGTTCTGTTTTACTATTATTATAATTGCTGTTGTTGTTTGTCATGTTATATTTACTGGTAAAGGACTGTTATTCCTTTCCCCATAGCTCTGACTGAAAAGTTTTTTTTTCTTAATCTTCTAAATTATAATAACACGGAGGGAAGGATTTGAATTCCTCATTCCTAGAGAGGCCTGCCTCTCCCTAGCAGATACCTGTCTTTTTTCAAACCAAGACAGTATTAAAGCTTTATTTAACACTGAATATGTTGCCCCTGTGTTTATCAAAAACTTCATTTTTTTTCTTTGTTCCCTAGTTTCATTATAACTTGAGGGTCTCCTAGGGTAAGATCCTCCAGTCCATCTCAGTTTTCCTTAACATGAGCAACCACTGCCTCCCCGTTGTGATGTTCTCTTCTTTGGTTCGTTTCTGAGTCCGTTATGCTGTAGGAACCTTTGGAAAGGGCTCCTCTTCCTCACTGTCACTGCTGGGCAGTGGGAGAGATTTAGGAGTAAGTGGAGTAGTCGGAGTAGGGGATAAAATAGAAGGTGAAGCTGAACTTGAAATAGAAATCAGAGTTGATTCAGCTGTGCTTAGAGCTAGAGATGGAGTTGAAATAGAAATTGCTTTGGTTAAAGATGGAGTTGGAGTTAAAGGTGGAGCTGGAGTTGAAACAGAAATTGTTTTACTAAATGTGTTAAAATCCTTGGCTCTAAATCAGCTTGATCAAGGAGCTGTTGTTTACACTGGGCACATTCTCTGTACCGGTTAGCAGAAGAACAATAGTAACATCCTGCACAAATTTTACACTGTAAAAGCACCCAGGCACAGTGACAACCTCTAAATGCACCAAAAGCTGCAGGAAAATTCCCAAAAATACAAGCTATTCTATTCACTCCTTCTTAACTTTCTAAATTCTCCACGGCCCGTTGCTCCCAAACCAGAGCCACTAGTCTCCCAGCAGACATCTGATATAAACCTTTTAAATATATTCTCTCATTTTCTCTGTCTATACACCAGTTTGCTGAATTCACAAACTCCTACGAGTCAAGCACAAACCACTTAGGTAAAGGAATTCCTTTGATTCATTTGGCCAGATCGAGTTCTCAGACCAAAGTTACCCTTATTTTAATTCCAACAATCTACAAACACAGTCTCCATACCTAAAATCACAACTAAGCTCTTGTCAAGGGTTTCTATTCCTTCTTGCCAAACTGGTCCTGTTCTTTGTCTGTCCTCAATCTATTTCAAAAACATTCACGCCTCAGCTCTCAGAGGCTAATCAACTCTTTCACTCAGCACATGCTGCATTTATAACTTTAAACACAAGATGGATGTTGCCTCAAAAATACAGTTACAGTGAATACCGTCCCGGTAATGAAAACACACACATCACAGTCACAGCGGGGAGGGGGCTTTAAGGGTTTTCATACACCCCACTCGCTTCGTTTTCCCCCGGCCGTTTCAGTCGCCCGAAAATGGAACTGCAGGTCCAAACTCCTCAATCACTTTGTGCTGGTAGCATGTCTCAACAAACTCTCTCACAATCATTCTCACAGTCAGGACGCATTCACACAGTGTAACAACCACAAATCAGGATTTGCCCTTACAATTGCTAGCCCCAGATTCTAGCAAACTGAGCCCTCTATGGAACAGCAAGTGGCAAAATCCCTTTCTACCAGCAACCACAGCCCGAGCCCTCCACGGCCCAGTACAACAGCTTAACAGCTTTCTCTGCTGGCAATGAAGTACAACTGACCAGATACCAATCAAGCTTGCAAGCACACTACAGAGGCACAAGTTGTGCGTGGGACGTCTCCCACGACTTACCAACAGCCTTTCCTGACCATGCATACGCCTTACAGGTCACTGTTCAAACTGTTTAAATTTTTTTCTAAACATACCCTTTTGTCTGGAGTTTTAGTAGTCAGGAGTTCTTGTCTGCTGCTGGATGAACAGGTCAAGCAGCGGAGCCCACTCTTCCAGGAATATCCCGGGGGTGCCCTGAGGGCGTCCTCCACCTGAGCGGGTCTCACAGCCAAGCAGAACCTTCTCCTGCCTGGCTCGCCAAATTGAGTCATTGAAAACCGATATAATCACGGACAAAGACCCTCCAACTACTTAAAGTTAGAAAGTGGTATGTTTATTCACCAGTGGGCAGCACGGGAGTCATCTCCGAAAGGCGTGGTCACCCCAAACAAGGCTCTTTGCTCTCTATTTATTTTCCAAGATCTTACATACAATACATATGCATAACCCCAGCACCTCCCATCCCTGCTCTGTATTAAAATGATGCTATGAGTCCACGCATGTGCAGTTCTTCTCTTGAATTGGGTCGGTGGTGTTAGGAAAATTAATCCATGAACACCAGAGGTTTATGTCCAAAAAGGAGACAGAGGAGTCCTTTTACTTTATTTGAATAAAGGGAGAGGCCATGGGGCATTTCCCCTGGGGTCTCTCAGTTTTTTGGAGGACACAGCCTCCTTTTTATCCTAATTTCCCGGCCGCATTTCCCTCTCTCTTTCCCCATTGGCTAAGGTACTTGAGAGGTACAGACTTCCCGAAATGCCTAAGATTCCCCTTTTAATGTATAACCCCCCTAATTTTTAATTTTTATGGGATTTATGGGTTTTTCCCCATTGTTGCTTTCATCTTTCAATATTCAACTTCATTTACAAACAAACTTATGGTTTGTTTGTAAAGGCAAGTATCTTCTTTTCCATTCATCAATCAGTAGAATCCTTCCCATTGTTTCTCTTATCTCTCAGCGCTAGTTTTATCTACTAGCAGACTCAGGGCTTGTTTGTAAAGACAAATCTCATTCCTCTCAATCCCTCCTCTTTTATTTTTAATAATTGTCTTTACAAACTTTAGTTATCATTGACTTAATTTTCTGTTCTTGGGTTTTGTTTTTTTTTTTTTTTTTTGTTTTGCAATTATTTGCAGTGACATCAATTTCTGTTCTTTTGTAGCCATCTCTGGATCAGTAGGCATTACTACTACCAGCATCCCTTTGATCTCGTGTTGAATAAGTTGTTCTAAGCAAGGAAACATGCATGGTAAAAAAATAAGAGTTGCTGCTACACATAAGAGGAAGAAAAGCATTTGTTTAACTCATAGTCTACCAGGTAACCACAAAACCATGTCCCATTCCCACCTTTTCCATGTTTGGACCGGTACATGAGCTAACTTTCTTAAGGTTAAAGGTTTTTGCTACTTCTTCTCCTAAGGTTAAAAAATTATTTTCCCACATTTGACCTCAACCTAACTGGCA
>JANEHK010000107.1:442809-463888 GCA_025960845.1 Tachycineta bicolor
TTTGACCTCAACCTAACTGGCAATATAAAGGTAGGATTATTAAGAGAAACATTCTAATGGTGTAATCTAATCTCCTAACCTAATTTTCACTTTCATGTTGTCCTCCACACCACCTGTGGCGAGCGAAGGCACAGAAACAGCTTAACATAAAGAAAACAATGACAGCGAGGATTGGCCCTCAGTGACTGGAGATCTGAGAGGAGGGATGCCCACACAAACTATTTCAGCAAGCAGTCTATGGGTAGGCACACGAGGCTTCCCCCGATGTCAACGCACTGGCTACTGCTCCAGTCCACTCCTGCAGAGTGTCAGTTGCGGCTTCCCATCCTTCTCTTCCAGCTGAGATGTCCAAATCTCCGGGGCCTCAGAGACTTTGACCCAAGTGTGGTGCATCCACCCATATTCTGCTGTCTTGATGGCTGTTTCTGTGGTCAGCAACACTTGGAAAGGTCCACGCCACTTAGCCACTAGTGGTGCTTCTTTCCACTCCTTAACTAGGACCCGATCTCCTGGTTGGATGTTGTGAACAGCAAAGTCCAGAGGTAGGGTCTGTGCTAGTTGAGCTTCCTGTTAAAGAGATTTCACAAGAGACAGTATCTTGGCCACATATTGTTTTAAATATACATCACTTATCTCTATCCGCCCCCCCCCCCTAGTCTGGGAATTGTAAGGGTAAGGAATTCCAAACATCAGTTCAAAGGGAGATAATTGAATATCTCCCCTGAGTCTAGCCCTTATCCTTGCTAAAGCCAGTGGCAAGAGCCATACCCATGCCATCTTAGTTTCTATTACTAGCTTCAAAAGGTGTTTCTTTTATTTCTCCATTCATCTTCTCTACTTGGCTGGAACTCTGGGGATGCCGGGGGTGTGGAGAGTCCATCTTATCCCTAGAGCAGTCATAACTCCTTGAAGAATTTTTCCTGTAAAATGAGATCCCCTATCTGAGTCTATTGCTTCAACAATCCTATATCTTGGAATTATTTGTTCCAAAAATACTTTAATAACTGATCCTGTAGTTGCTGAAATGGTAGGAAATACTTCTGGCCACTCTGTTAACTGACATACTATTACCAGAAGGTGTTTAAACCTTGCCACTCGTGGCATTTCGGTAAAATACACCTGGCATTTCTGGAAGGGACGTATAGCCCAAGGTCTCCCTCCCCTGGCAAGTTTCTTTGTAACTCTGTTATTTGTTTTAGCACAAATCAAACAACCTTCAATAGCTCGCTTTGCCAGGGTAAAAAGACCCACAGCAGCATACATTTTGAGGAAAGCTTCTGCCAGTCCTCGAGAGCCCCAATGGCTCCCTTCATGGAGTTGTTTTAATAACTGTAAGGCCAGAGCTTTGGGTATCCATTGTTTACTATCCCTTGTAAACCAATTACCCTGTTTTTCCTCTGTCCCATTCTTTTTAATCATCTCAAGTTCTTCTGGTGAAAAAGACAGTTTCTCTGGCAGTGATGCAGTTACTGAGAGCAAGGGGAGTATCTTAGAGATTTCTGGCAACAATGCAGCTTTTCGAGCTTCTTCATCAGCCAGTCGGTTTCCTATTGCCTCCTCTGAGCACTCTGCCTGTTGTCCCATAACGTGTATTATTGCTACTCGGTTAAATTCACCACCTCTAATAGGCGAGAGATTAAGTTCTCATGAACTAACTTCTTTCCCCTGCAGGTTAATAAACCTCTTTCTTCCCATATTTTCCCAAATGCATGTATCACCCCATATGCATATTTAGAGTCAGTAAAAACATTCACTGTCTTATCCCGGTATAATTCACAGGCTCTCACAAGCGCATACAGCTCTGCTGTCTGAGCTGACCAGGTGGATGGTAACCCCACGCCCCCTTCCTTTAGTTGCTTTCCATTCACGATAGAGTATCCTGTAAATCGTTTCCCTTCTACCACCTTTGAAGACCCATCAATAAACACATTTTCTCCCTCAGGCCATGGAGTATCTCGTAAATCTTTTCTAGTCCGGGTCTGGAGATCTAATACCTGAATGCAGTCATGGGTTTCTCCCTCCCCTTCTTCTTCAGGGCCGTTCAAACAGGAGGCTGGGTTAAACCCTCCCTCACTTTTAAATTCTAAATCCTCCTGTTCCATTAAGCAGGATTCATACTGTAAAAACCGAGTGCTGGTCATCCGTTTAGAGGCTCTCTCAGTTAACAAAGCTTTAATCTGGTGTGAAACTTTAACAATCAGATAACCTCCCCTTGTCAGCTTTCGAGCCTCAGCCACCATCAGAGCTGTAGCTGCACAGTTTTGCAGACAATGGGGCCAACCCCTGGCCACCGGGTCTAAGAGTTTTGAAAAATAAGGAACAGGCCTCCGTGTCCCTCCGTGCTCTTGCACTAAAACTCCTTTACCATGACCCTGTTTAACATCCACATATAGTTCAAATTCCTTTTCTGTGTCTGGAAGAGCTAAGACTGGGACATTAACCAATTTGTCCTTTAATTTTTTAAAGCTTTGCTCTCCCTCTGGTGTCCATACCACAACATTAGGACTGTCTTGGGTTAAAAGGTCATAAAAAGGTCTGGCCACAAGAGAAAAATCTTCAATCCATACTCTACAGCACCCCACCAACTCTAAAAACTGCCGTAACTTCTTTTTTGTCTTGGGTAATGGTACTTGTAAAATCCCTTGTATTCTTTCCAGATCAATACACCGCAACCCTCCAATCAAAATATGTCCCAAATATTTGACTTTTTTTTCTACCAACTGGGCCTTTTTTTCAGACACTCTAAGTCCTTTCTTAGCAAGAAAATTAAGCAGCTGTACAGTAGCCTCCTCAACCACCTTTTCCTGTTCCCCTGATAAAAGCAAGTCATCAACATGTTGCAACAACCTAACTCCTGAGGGTGGAGTAAATTCTCTTAATATTTTCTGCAACGCTTGCCCAAACAGAACCAGCGACTCAGTGTAACCTTGAGGTAAAACTGCCCATGTCAATTGTTGTTTTAGCATTTTCCCTCCTTCCTCATGTTTCCACTCAAAGGCAAAATACTGTTTACTATCTTCTGTAATCGGACACCCCCAGAAAGCATCCTTTAAGTCCAGTACTGAATAATACTGGTGTGAAGAAGGGATCTCATTCAGGATTGTACAGGGATTCGGAACTGTGAGATGCCTTGATTTGACAATTTCATTTATTATTCTTAAATCCTGCAGCATTCTGTAGGTTCCATCTGGTTTCTTAACTGGCAGGATAGGGATGTTACAGGGAGACATACACAGCTCCAAAAGACCTGCTTTTAGCAGGGACTCAATGACAGGCTGTAACCCCTTCTTTCCCTCCCTTGAAAGAGGGTAATGCTTTTTAGATACCACTTGTCCTGGTTGTTTCAAAGTAATTTGGAGAGGCTCTATGTCTAGTTTTCCGTATTTTCCTGGGGCTGTGCCCACTTCCAGATTTATTTCAGCATAAGGCTTCTCAGACATTTTACATAAAGATATCACAGTGTTGGACTCTGTGTCATTTTTTACAATACTGATTTGCATTCTCACTTTAGTCATCAAATCCCTTCCTAGTAAATTACAATCACAATTAGAAACAAACAGGAATTCATGTATTTCAAACTTGTCCCCCACATCTATTAATTGCGGTTGAATAAAATACACTCGCTCATCCTTTCCACTCACTCCTTGAATGACTAATGATCTTTTTGATAATTCCCCCCCAGGTATAAAATTTACAGTGGATCAAGAGGCCCCTGTATCTACCAGAAAACACACCTCCTCTCGATCTGGACCCACCTTAAAAGTTATCAAGGGCTCCTGAGTGGTGGATCCTTGATATAATGGGAGCCCCTGACACCCCTAACAATCCATTTCCATCATCCTCTGGACTTCCTCCGCCTGAGGGTCCAGCTGTTTCGGCGGACACTCCCTTTTCCCATGCCCTTCTGCCCAGCAGATAGCACACTGGTTCCTTCCCAACCACTGTCTGGGTCTGCTCCACCCTGCTGAGGAGGCAATGCCTCTGCCACAGTCCCTGTGGCCAACCCCATCCCCTCTGTCCCAGGATGTAATAGACTATGGACACAAAGGAAAGTTCCAATAGGAATTTATTAGATTGCAGCAGGCAAGGCAAAGGCAAATACAGCGCTGGGCGACAGGGAAGTCTGCGCTTCACCAACTGCCGCGCGGACAAGTTCTCCGTCCCCCTTTTTATCTTGCTTTTTCCTCCAATTGACGTGTTCTTCCTGTAGTATTCTGCGTATGTGCGACGTGTTGCTAGGGGGTCTTTTTCTGCCTCCCGATGGTCGCAGAGATGAAGAGTGGTAATCATTCTCTAGTATCCCTTCTTTTAGTGCCTTCTTTCTGATATGGTAACTAAGCTTGAGTTCCTGAAACTTAAAGCTGATTAAGCAAGCAGAGAACAAAGGATTGAGCAAGAGCATGCTTGCACATGGCTTTTCTATAAGCTTAAATAGTAACATAGTAACTTCTTGTTATTTTGAGTTATTTAACCTCCAGTGAACAAAAACAGTTTATGTTTATCACAATTCCCCCATTTCTCTTGTTCTTACTTATTTTTGTTCACTGTATCTTTGCAGTTCTTGTCTAGCTAACTCTAAAGTTTCTAAATTTTCTTCTTCAGGTATCAGGTCATACTTAGTTCTAAGGAGCATAAGGTGTGCCGCTTCCAGCCGGCTTTTCACTATAGTAATTAGTTTCTTAAATATACATGGTCCAAAGGTAAGCCCAAGCGCCAACAGAATTACTGGCCCCGCAATAGTAGAAAGCAGTGTGGTTAACCAAGGAGAGTGGTTGAACCAATTTTCATACCAACTTTGATATGCTTCTTTCTCTTTTTTCCGCTGTTCTATCTGCTTTCTTAGTTCATTCATAGTATTGATTACTACTCCTGTGTGATCCGCATACGAACAGCATTCCTCTTTTAGTGCTACACAAAGGCCCCCTTGTTGTAAAAACAGCAGATCTAAACCCCTTCGATTTTGTAATACTACTTCTGACAGTGATCTAACTGATTTTACTAACCCATCAATCGCTTTTTCTATCTTACTTAAATCTTCATCTACAGAAATTCTTAGTGCTTTAAGTTCTTTCTGTTGGTTGACTAATGAGGTTATCCCTGTTCCAGCTCCTACTCCTCCTACAGTTAGAAGAGTTGCTATGGTCAGGGTGGTGAAAGGTTCTCTTCTCATGAGGTGATGTTCTGGGGTTGTGTGTTGTTCAAGGACATAATCTTTTGGATGATAAGTAATTTTCGGTATAATAGTTACTTGAATACAATAGTCATGGGTGTGATTGAAAATTTTTAGAGATAAACAAGGAGTAAATCCTATACTCTGGCAAACCCACCGAGTATTGGGAGCCAGGAGTAACTAATCTGCTCTTTGTTTTTGCTTTGGGTCTTTCACAGTGATGTTACACAAATGTTTTCTATTAGGGGGAACAGTACCTACACACCGTCCCTGTTCGGTTACTTGAGAGAGCGTTACTCCTTGAGTACTTTCTTTAGTTTTTTTCCAAAGGCATTCTTTTGGATTAGTCCCATTTATTCTTCTTGTTTTAGCTGTTACCCCAATGGCTTCATAAAAAGGAGGTCAGATGTTATAGCAAAGCCAGCATTCTCTTGTTAAATCGGGGTTTGTTCTATTTAGAATGCCATAACTAGCTTGCATAATTTTCCACAGAGTACCATATTTAGAAGCTTCTTCAGGGGCATCAGCCTGAGGCACTGTTAATTCTCCCGATCCATTGCTGTTTGTAATGTTTGTCCAGCTTTGCCCTATTACCAGTACTGGGTTTGGCCCTACACTCTCTGGGTCATGTGGGACTGGTTCTTTTTTTATTAGTATTAAGCTTTCGCTATCAGTTCTAGGTTGCCAATATCTTACTCCCCAGGTTCGTCCTATTACCCATCCAGGATCTTGGTGTTCCAGAATTAAGACTCCTAGAGATCTACAATTTACTTTTTTCCATACGTTACCGTGTAGGGCATAACCGGGTGGGTCACACCCATGTGGTTCCCAGGTTACCTTAAGATATCTATCTTGTCTTGTAGGCGTCCATCCCATTGCAATAGTTTCACACCCCCAATAAGCACAATAATATTCATTAGGGAAATTGCAATATCCCTGCCCTGGGTTTGAACTGGGACACCAATAGGTAGCTTTAGAATTCCACCCGAAGCGGCGTAGGTTGTCTGGTGTACAGTCTTGACCCATTAGTTCACAATTGGTCACATTAAAGAAAGGAGCTCCCACAGTAACATTGACTTTGAGAATTTTAGAGTTTTCCCATCGAGTTAATGACCATTTAAAGGGCTGGTGTGGTAGAGTATCTACGGCATTAACTCCTTCTAAGTATAACATTAACAAAAGAAAAGTAATCTGCTGGGTCAAGTGGCGAGCATCATTGGGGGCGTAGGGATGGAAGCATATCTGAGAATTTTTCCATTTTATAGACTGCAACCTGTCCCCCTGCCCAGGGTCCTTGCTTCTATTCCCATTCTTGAGGCAATTCCCCAAATATTGTTTTGTTGTCCCACCCTGGGGGTTCCTTCCTCCACAACTTTTTATCTCTCTGCCTTGCTCGTCGACTCGGTTGCCTCGAGCCACGAGGAGTACCATCTTCTCGGCAGCAGGGATATTCTTCAGGAGGTCCCCGGGGACGATTCTGTTGCCTCTTGACCTAGGAATCCCAGTTCCGATATTTAACCGGGGGTGTATCACACCGGATTCCCTTTAGGCGTGTGCGGCAGGTGCAGTCAACAATCTCAGCTATGAACGGGATGGGTTCATTAGGGTGATAACAATAATATTTTGGTTCAATCCCTAATGCAAAAATCCTCCACCATTCTTCTGATTCTTTCACTAACCCCTCATGTTTAACTTTATATTCTAGAATCCAATGAGTCATGTTCCGTTGCAGTACCCAACAGGGGCTGCAAATTCCTCTAGGAGGGGTTCCTTGCCTACAATGACTCCACCACCTGTCCCTGCAGATTTTACAAATATAACAAACAAAAGGATAACAATTGCACTCTGAGTCTCTACACCTTATTTTAACATCATAGTTACAAATTAGTCTTTCCTCCGTGTAGTGTGGTTCTGGTGCATATTCTACACGGTGTCCATTCATTGACAATCTCTTCTCTGGATCCGTAACTTCAGGTCTCCGGGATTGCTTGTCACCTGCCACTCGGGAGTCGGTTTGCTCACTGGCCCTTTAATTCTGCTAGCATGAGTCCATCCCTTCTCTGCTGTTCTGATTGCAGTTTCTGTAGTAAGCAATACAAGGTAAGGGCCCTCCCATTGTGGGGCTAAGGTTGCTTCTTTCCAGGACTTTATCATTACCCAATCTCCTGGTTGCACCTGGTGCAGTTTCAAATCTAGTGGAGGTCTCTGAGCTAACCTTCCTTTTTTCCACAGATTTTCCCTATATTTCATTAGGCTGGTAATGTATACATTCATATTCTGATCCCTCAACTTTGGATGATCCTGTGGTTCCTCCATATTGTAGGGCATTCCATACAATATTTCAAACGGAGATACTCTCATATCCGATCTAGGTTGTGTCCAGATATTTAGCAATGCTAATGGTAGGCATTTTACCCATGACAGTTTGGTCTCAATCATGAGTTTGGTCAATTGTTTTTTAATTTCCCCATTCATTCTTTCTACTCTCCCCGAACTTTGGGGGTGCCAGGGGGTGTGATAATCCCATTGTATTCCCATTATTGCCGTGGTTTCCTTAATTATTTTGGATGCAAAGTGAGGGCCTCTGTCTGAGTCAATGGTTTCCGTGACCCCATATCTGGGAATAATCTGCTCTAATAGGGTCTTGATCACTGTTTGTGCTGTTGCTCTTGCTGTAGGGAATGCCTCTACATAATGGGTTAGGTGATCCACTATTACCAATAAATATTTATACCTCCCGGTCTTCGGTAATTCAGTAAAGTCTAGTTGGATGTTAGCGAATGGCCGGTATGCTGTGGGTCGTCCCCCCATTAAAGATTTTCTTAAATTAGCCCTATTTACCTTCAGGCAGGTAACACACCCCCTCACTACTTGCTTTGCCAAGTCATCTATCCCAATGCACATGTGCATAGTGGCAAATTGATCTACTAATGCTTGCGCCCCCCAATGTGTTTTACTATGTATTCTCCTTATAATGTCCATGGCTACAGATTTAGGCAGTACAGTTCTATTATCCTCCGGGAGTCGCCATTCCCCTTTTGGGTTTTCCCTTAACCCTATCCTTTCCATCTTTTCTTTTTCCTGTGTGGTGAAACTATGTATTCTCCAGATCCTTTCATGATGGAGGCAATCTTTTACCCTTGGGTTACTACATGCACATCCTATAGCATCAACTCCCCAGTTTCTCCAGCAAACATCACAAGGGGGTTCTTGCAAATTTCCTCTGCAAGTCCCACACTTCCTTCTTTCAGCTATCGGGTCCTTCTGAGGGGTAGATTGTAACGTCAGTAACGCAGCCCTTTTTGCTTCCTGATCTGCTGCATTATTTCCCCTGCTTTTAAAATCTAGTCCTTTTTGATGCCCTTTCAGGTGAACAACAGCAATTTTACTAAGTCCCCTCAAGGCCTTCAGCAGTTTCCTGATTAGATCCTGGTGAACCAGGTCTTTTCCCTGGGGGTTTATCAACCCCCTCTCTTCCCATATTTTCCCAAAAGTGTGTATAATCCCATAGGCATATTTTGAGTCAGTATAGATGGTACCTGATTTATTCTTCAACAACTGCAATGCCCGTAGTACCGCATAAAGTTCACAGGCCTGCGCCGACCAGGATCCACTTAAAGGGCCTGATTCTGTAACTGCAAGTCCTTCTTCCCCAACTATTGCATAGCCAGAGACCCTTTTTCCATTAATTACTCGCGATGAGCCATCTACAAACAACTTATCTCCCTCTTCTAATTCTTCTTCATCCAAGTCTGGTCTTATTTTGGTTTGTTCTTCTATGGTAGATGAGCACTCATGGGCCAATTCATGCTCACTTGGCTTTCCATATAAGCATTGGGCTGGATTTTGTAAGGCTGTCACCTCCAGGGTTAATTTTGAGGAGTCTAATAGGATTCCCTCATACTTCAAGAGTCGGGCATCCGTTATCCACTTTTCTGCCTTTTGTTGCAAAATTCCCCGGATATTATGAGGGGATAATACTCTCAGTTCCCCATTAAAAGTGATTTTATTAGCCTCCTCTACAAGCAGGGCACAGGCCACTATAGCTTGTAAACATGTAGGCCAACCTCTGCTTACAGGGTCTAACAGCTTAGATAAGTACCCAACAGGTTTCTTTTTCCCAGCCCACTCCTGGGTCAGTACCCCATAAGCCGTCCCACTATCTGTATTTACAAATAGATAAAAGGGTCTTTTCAGATCGGGTAGGCTCAACACAGGGGCATTGATTAAATCATGCTGCAGGGCTTTCAAATGTTTGTTATCTTTCTCATCCCATTTCACTAGCCCTCCTTGGCTCAATTTCTCATATAAAAACTTAACCTCGGTGCTATAGTTCTCAATCCACTGTCGGCAATACCCCATGAGGCCTAACAACTGCCTAATTTGCTTCTTGCTCTTTGGAGGCGGTATGGATAATATCCCCTTTACCCTTTCAGGGTCTATTTTCTTTTCTCCCTTCTGTAAGTAGTGCCCAAGATATTTTACTTTTTCTTCGACGAATTGTAGTTTTGCCTTAGATACTTTGAGCCCTTTGGCACTCAGGAAGTTGAGTAATCTAATGCTTTCTGCCCGTACTTTGTCCTCTGCTTCCCCAGCAATCAGGAGGTCATCTACATATTGGATAAGGGCCACTCCTTCCCCAGTCTGATATTCCTGCAAAATCTGTTCTAAAGCTTGTCCAAACATATTTGGAGATTCTGTAAACCCCTGGGGGAGCACGGTCCACCTTAGCTGCTGTCTCCTATGAGTGACTGGGTCTTCCCATTCAAATGCAAAGTAATCCCTACTTTTCTCATCTAGAGGACATGCCCAGAATGCATCTTTAAGGTCAATTACACTATAATAATGTTTTTCGGGACTTAGTCTGCTTAGCAGGGTGTGAGGGTTGGCTACCACCGGAAAACGAGCTACTGTCCTTTTGTTTATTTCTCCTAGGTCATGCACTAACCGGTATGATCTGTCTGCCTTTTTTACTGGCAAAATGGGGGTATTAGAAGGAGACATGCAAGGTTCTAAGAGTCCTT
Organism: Tachycineta bicolor; assembly: GCA_025960845.1. Lineage (NCBI taxonomy): Eukaryota > Metazoa > Chordata > Aves > Passeriformes > Hirundinidae > Tachycineta > Tachycineta bicolor. The sequence continues at coordinate 453,004 of JANEHK010000107.1, forward strand.
TGCTTATTAGCCTCTCAATTTCGGGCTTCAGCCCATTCTTTCCCTCCGGGGAGATGGGGTACTGTTTGACCCTTATTGGTGTCTCTGGATCTTTAATGGTTACCGAGAAGGGGGGTATATTCAACCTTCCTACCCTATCAGGAGTGTACCACACTTCTGAGTTAATTTTTTCCTCATCTTCTACCCTCAAGGGACAGAGTTTTATTTTGATTTCCTCATTTACTACTTCTATATTAATGCCTATTTCTAGAATCAAGTCTCTCCCTAACAAATTATAATCTGCTTCTGGTACCAGCAGAAGGTTCCCTATTCTCATTTTGGATTCCGATTCCACCAGTACATTCTTAAAACCAGGGACCTCAAAGGGCTCTCCCTTCGCCCCTACCACTTGAGCAGTTTCCTTTGATATCTTACATCTTTCTGGTAGTACTTGGACTGTCGATCGCTCAGCTCCAGTGTCTGCTAAAAATTCAAACTCCTGCCGCTGAGGACCTATTTTTAATTTTATCAAGGGCTCCTGATGTTTCCGTGTCCCCAGCAAATAGAGCCCCTGACCCCTCTAGTCTTCCTTGAAGGCTTTCTCATCCCTCAGCCGCTTCCTGCAGTCTCTCCGAAAGTGTCCTTTATTTCCGCAGTGGAAGCATACGCTTACTTTTTTTTTTTCTATCTGGGGAACCCCTACCCCATTTCTCTGGGCCACTTGACTTGTTTTGGGAGGGGCATCAATTCTCCTAGTTTCCCTTACTGCTGCCACCATCATTCTTACTTGTCTCTTGTGACTTTCTTCATCCCTTCTCACATATACCTTCTGTGCTTCCCTCAATAGCTCATCCAGGTCTCTATCTTGCCAATTATCTAATTTTTCTAACTTCTTTCTGATATCTTCCCATGATTTAGCCACAAACTGTGTTTTTAATAGTGCTTGCCCCAACAGTGTCTCAGGGTCTAAGCCCGAGTACATCTGCAGGTTTTTTCTCAAGTGTTCTAGCCAATCTGTAGGTGTCTCCTCCTTTTTCTGTCTCTCATTAAATGCCTTATTGATGTTTTGCCCTCTAGGCACCGCTTCCCGGATCCCTTGTACTATTATCCCCCTCAGATCCTGCATATTGGTTCTGTGATCTTGCTGCTGATGATTCCAATTGGGATCCTGCAAAGGCCACTTGGTGTCTGCTAAAGGTCCTTGTGCATGTTGTGCATCCCATATTCGCATCCCCGCACATCTAATCATGTTTCTTTCCTCGGCCGTGAAAAGAATATTTAATATGGCTTGCAACTCACCCCAAGTATAAATACTGGGTCCCAAAAATTGGTCCAGTCTCTCGGCCACCCCCAAGGGATCTTCTAGGAGGCTCCCCATCTCCCTCTTAAATTCCCGAACATCCCCAGAACTCAAAGGTACTGAAACAAACCCTATTGCTGGGTGAGGTCCCTGCCCCCCCCCACAGGCATTTCTCTTAGGGGATATAGGTTATGCTGTCTAGCCCGACCTCGGGTTATGGGTCCCTGCGGTCCCTGCACTTCCTCGGGGGGCTCGGGATTACCTCCTGCTCCTTGAGGCTCTATTGGAGGTGCATTCGGGATCTGGGGGTTCTGAGGGGGTATGTAAGGAGGTGGGATCAGTAAGGCCTCTTCCTCTTTATTCCTGTCTTTCTTCCATCCTCCCTCTTTGAGGGAAAACAGGAGCACCTCATCCCCAGGTCTTGCAACCCACACATTAGCATATTCACTTTCTTCCTGATTAAAAGGAGTTTTAGTGTTTACCCACAAGTTGAGTTTTTGCCTCACCCAATCTTCTGATGATCCAAAAATAAGCCAAAAAATATTCCGGGAAATTTCCTTCCCACCCCATACTTCCACACAGTAATGGATCATTTTAGCCTTATCTTTACCCCCTGTGTTAGGGTAATGTTTCCAATTGTCTAATATGAACCCCAGTGGGCTATCTCTAGGCACTGGGGGAAGTTTTATGGGAGTAGAGGGCCTGTTCTTCCCCTGTCCCATCTTCTGGAGTGCCCTCACACAAGCGTGGTGCAGAAGTCACTCGCTTCCCCTTGTTCGTGGCTCATGCCCTCTCGGGCAATGAGAACCGCACTACTGAGGGTCCGCACTCACCAGGAGAATCCGAGCTGCCGGTTCCCCTCTCAGACACACACACACTCGCAGCACTCCAGGATACCCGACCCAGACCGAACGGATTCTTCCACACAGATACTCACGCATCTTGCGTCTTCGTTCGGACCTTTGTGCACAAAGTTTATAGGGTCTGCCGGCTTCCTTTGCTTAATGCCTTGAATTTAGGTTCGTCGGTGCAATCGAGACAGGAATTAGGTCTACCAAGGCCGCCGACTGATCGGTGAGGCGCCCCCCAGGCAGAACCAAAAGTCCTATCATGCAGGTTGCCTCCGAGTCACGGCACCAAATTGTAATAGACTATGGACACAAAGAAAAGTTCCAATAGGAATTTATTAGATTGCAGCAAGCAAGGCAAAGGCAAATACAGCACTGGGCGACAGGGAAGTCTCTGCTTCACCAACTGCCGCCCCGGGCAAGTTCTCAATCCCTCTTTTTATCTTGCTTTTTCCTCCGATTGACGTGTCCTCCTGTAGTATTCTGCGCATGTGCGGCGTGTTGCTAGGGGGTCTTTTTCTGCCTCCCGATGGTCCAGAGATGAAGGGTGGTAATCATTCTCTAGTGTCCCCTAGTCGCCTTCTTTCTGATATGGTAACTAAGCTTGAGTTCCTGAAACTTAAAGCTGATTAAGCAAGCAGAGAACAAAGGATTGAGCAAGAGCATGCTTGCACATGGCTTTTCTATAAGCTTAAATAGTAACATAGTAACTTCTTGCTATTTGGAGTTATTTAACCTCCAGTGAACAAAAACAGTTTATGTTTATCACAGGGTGAATGCAGAAATGGACTGTATCGCTCCATATCCACTCTGTTCACAAAGTGTGTCCCGAGCCGCTGATTTTTATACAGTCTTTCGCTGAGAGTGGAAGACGATCGTAGTGCTCTTGCTTCATGGTAGCTTCATTAGGTATTCATGTTCAGGTCCCAGGTCGGTTGAATAGGTTCTCGGAGTAGAACAATGCCATGATTACCAGGTCTGGAGAAGGTTTGGAAATGTTAAATCGGGCCGGAACAGATAAGATATCAATCTCCTCTTAATCACTCAGTCATTAACAGGCCCATCTCCAGGGGAGACAGGGCCTATCTCCCCATTTTTCCCATTCTTTTAGTTTTGTTGGTTGTCCTGAGGCTTTTCCCCGGCAGGGATCCTCCTTGTCTTTCAATCCTCGTGTCCTCTTCTTACAGTTTAGCTTTTTTTTTCTTTAACCCTAAACACACTTTAGGTTCTACAGATCTTAAATCCGACCGAACGCAGATTAACTTTATATTACATATCACCATATGTAATGTGAATTAATTACATATCACAATACTTAACATGAATTAACTTTAGGTCACATATCACAGCTGTCAAGGTTTCCTGGTTCTGTTTTGCTGTTAATGCTGTAATTGTTGTTTTGTTTGCCTGGTTATACATACTAGTGTTATAAATAAAGTAGCCAAAATAATAGTTAAAACAGATTTTATTACGTGACCAAAATAGGTCTCAGAAAGCCACAATCAAAAGAAACAGCATCAAGCCTGGGTTCGGCACTGGGTGAACACAGATTTGGACTCTATCACTCCGAAATTCCCTCTGTTCACAAAGTCTGCCTCTGCCAGGCCAGTTTTATACAGTTTTTCCGACTAAGGCAGAGTTTTTTCTATTCTTTTCTGTCGCTCTTGCTCACTTCACATATTCATGCAGTCTCTTTTCTTTACTGTTGGCTTGACAAAACAGTTTCTGGGAAGAGATGAATGCTTATCTCGGTTTATGGGAACTTGCTGAGATGCAGATTGTTCTTATCATAGATGCATATCGGGTACTCATTGTCAGGGTGTCGCCTGACTCATCCCTGGTAAAGGCCCATCTCCTTCAAAGCCACTCTTTTCTATTGCAAATCAGGTCCTTCCTTTTGGGCTGCCCGACTTCACAATTGCAAATCAGTCTCTTTCCCTGCTGTTGCTTTTTCAATTTTTTTGGAAACTTTATTTGACAATCATGAATTATTTTATATCATATATTACACTAGTAAAGAACTGTTATTCCTACACTCATACCTTTGACTGAGCACCCCTTAATTTCAAAATTATAGTAATTTGGAGGGACGGGGTTTACATTCTCCATTCCAAGGGAGGCTCTGGCTTTACCTGGCAGGCACCTGTGATACGCGGAAAGACTCTAAAACCAAAAGACAAAGTGAGTTATAAAGTAGGTGTGTAGTTTATTTGGCTGGACGCTCCTTTTTATCCTCTAAAATGTTACATATACACGGGGGGTTTGCAATACATCTATGCATATTCATTTCGTATGCTAATTCACTTATCAGTCTCTTGCACCTGTGTACTTGTCTCTGGTGGTTGTCTTGTGGTCACAGAGGATGAAGTGGTCTTCATCAAAGTTGACCTTTTCACCCCATCTCCTTGCACATGCTTACTGATCCTTTGGTCACAGTCCAAACTATGAGGCCGGTCTAATCTGATTCCAGGGGTCTGAGGAGCCTTGTTATCTCATTAGCCTTGTAGGTTTAGCATACTTTGTCCTGTTTTTGGTGAACATCATCCTTCCCTTATCACACATCCTTGCATTCTTTCATATTGCTGCGCATACACCCTATCTCCCATGTACACTCTGTCTTCTCTTTACAGGCAGTTAGCACAGTAAAATACAGCAAATATTAAGCAATATACATCATCTAAATATCTATTTCTATTCAATAACCCTCTAATTCCTAACCCCATGTCTTACCTGTCTTTTGAACTAAGACACTTGGGATGCATCACTTTGACTCATCCATTTTCTGATACTTAGGTTTTACAAAATTGCTTCACATTCTGCTTATGGTGGTGACTTGTACCTAATTCAGCAGTATATTAACCCAAGTTCAGTTCTGTTGTGTGTTTTACTGAGGACACTTCTCCACTTTAAATGCTATTTATTTCATAAAACACATTGCACTTCAAAAAAAATGCAGTTAGAATAATAATATTTAATAGTTCAGTTATAAGGGCTCTACATGGCATCACTACATCCGGACTTGTAGAATTAATTGCTGTAGCTGGAATGATTATGTAGGGAGAAAAAAAAAAAAAAAAATCTTCCAGTTGGAATTGTTCTGAACTAGATTTGTTGTCATAATGCTAAAGTGTGTGGACTGATGTTAGACTGTTAAATGGAAGCAGCTGGGGATTTTTGCACAAAAGTTCAGTCATGTGCTCAATGAAGTAGGGGAGTATTTTAGCCTTGGTTTCATTCTGCATAATACTGCAACTTGTTTTGAAATCTATTTGCCTGTTAGCTTTTGGATCGAATAACAAGGCTGAATTTTTCAGGATCAGTTGAAATATTTTTTCAGTGTCAGTTTAGTCTTAAGTCCCTTTGCTTTCTCTGAAAAGTCTAATCCACATGCTAGAAAAACTGATCACTATTTGGATCCCACATATCAAAGTTTATAAATAGCACCAGAATAAATAATACATATCACTGCGGTGATTTCAGATCATATAAAGAACTGTCAGACCCACTTTGTCTAGGAGAAAAATTGAAATACAGACATTAAAACACTTGACCAAAGCCGTGAAGCACAAGTCAAATGCTACCAAGTTGTATGTGCTGGGATTGCAAATGTCAAACTTGACCATTTTGAATTGCTTTGAAATGTGGAGATGTAATATTTTGTCTCCTTTTTTTAAATGTGGAGAGAAAAATAACTGCTAAGGCTTGTGGGTGGGTTTACTTCCTAAAAACTTCCAACTGATTTAGAAGAGTTTGTGAAGTGGTTTTCTTAGTGTCATTCAAAGCAGAATAAAGGAACAAGTTGAACTTGCATTTTCATTTTCTGCCGTCAACCTTTTAGCTTAGCCTGTAAAACCAGGAATCAAAAAGTAGGATAAACAGTGCAAAAGAAGGCTGGGATTCTCATCGCTGCTGTTCAATGGCATTTTCCTTGTCTCCCTCTTGTCTTCACCCTGCCTGCTCTCACTCCCTCACTGTCTTAGCAACATGATTCACTGGCTGACTGTAGCTAACTTGTCTTCTACCCTGTTATAGATACATATTATAAAGTTGGTTTTTTGCAAATATTAAATGCTATATGTATATTATGGGAAGGTTTGTGTGATATGTAACCTAAAGTTAATTCGTGTTCGGTCTTGTGATATGTAATATAAAGTTAATTCGCGTTCAGTCTGAATTAAGCTCTGTAAAATATAAAATGTATTTGGGGTTTAAAAGTTAAACTCTGAGAGGGGGACACGAGGGTTGAGAGACAGGGAGGGTTTCTGCAGGGAAGCCATCAGAACAACCATTCACTCAGTGAATAGAAGAGAGGATAAGATAAACCGTGTCTCCCCTGGAGATGGACCTGCTAACGACACAGCAATCGACACCAGATAGGTATCTTATCTGTTCCAGACAAGTTTAACATTTCTAAACACCACTCCGGAGTAAGCAATCACGACATTGTTCTACCTCAAGAACCTATTCAACCGGAGACATGGACATGAATACCTGATGAAGCAACAGAGGGACAAGAGTAATATGGTAGCCCTCCACTCTCAGCGAAAGACTGTATAAAAGCCAGAAGCTCGAGACACACTGAGAACAGGGTAGATTCGGAGCCATCAGAGTCCGTTTCTGTGTTCATCCAGCGCCGAAACCCGGGGTTCGATGCTGTTCCTTTTAATTGTGGTTGTTAGAGACTGAATTTAAGTCTCGAAATAAAATTCTATATTTTAATTTACAAAATTGGGCTTGACCATTTATTGCAGTTTTGCTGTGTTCTTTACTTCTGCTATTAATGAAACTTAGAAATAAGTAGTGTGATGAATGTATATATTTCTTAGGCTATAACATGATATTAAAGACTGTTTTTGTAACATCTAAACTTGCTAAACCAGAAGGATGGAGAAAATCCCCCGCATTCCTGAATTATCTTATGAAGATTACTGACCAAAACTTCAGGAAAGGAATTTATTGAACCTCTGTTATCAGTATCTTATCCAGATGAAGATGACCAAAAACTCCAGGAGAGGAATTTATTGAACCTGTGCTATCAGACAGAATGGAGCCACTCACAGATGGATCTACCAAATAAAATGGTTGGAGGGGAGTTGAAATTGAACAGAGAAATTCACACTCAAGAGTGAGAGGAATGACAAGATTTGTCTTTACAAACAAGCCCTGGGTCTGCTGGTAGATAAAACTAGCACTGAAAGATAAGTGAAACAATGGGAAGGATTCTATTGATTGATGAATGGAAAAGAAGATACTTGCCTTTACAAACAAACCATAGTTTTTTTGGGGTTTTGTTTTTTGATGGTTTTTTTTTTTGGTTTTTTGTTTGTTTGTTTTTGTTTGTTTTTTTTTAAATGAAATAGAATATTGAAACATGAAAGTAACAATGGGGAAAAACCCATAAATACCATAAAAATTAAAAATTAAGGGGAGTTATACATTAAAAGGGGAATCTTAGGCATTTCAGGAAGTCTGTACCTCGCAAGTACCTTAGCCAATGGGGTAAGAGAGAGGGAAATGCGGCCGGGAAATTAGGATAAAAAGGAGGCTGTGTCCTCCGAAAAACTGAGAGACCCCAGGGGAAATGCCCCATGGCCTCTCCCTTTATTCGAATAAAGTAAAAGGCCTCCTCTGTCTCCTTTTTGGATATAAACCTCTGGTGTTCGTGGATTAATTTTCCTAACAAAAGGAATGTTTGAATCATGCATGTGAATTTATAAATATGCAATAGGCCGGTACTTTTAAGGAGTGAGCCTTTTGAGCCTTTTCGTAATCAGGTATGCTCTTGGCTGAATACCAAGTCACCCAGCCGTATAATATTTTGCTTTATTTCTGTCTCCTAATTGTCTTTTTATTAAACTTTTTAAATTTTATCAAAAAAAGTGACGCTCGTTTTTCACATGCCCCCTCAAACCAATTAGTTCATCTATTTAAATCGTGCATCGAAGAAGCCTGCTCCCTTTGAGCATACAGCTCACTTAAGGCTCAATCCTACAATCTTCAATTTTTAAGGCAGCGAGAGCTTGCAATTGACTTAAATTACATGAGGATAGGACCTTTTATGTTCTAATTTCTTTACAAAAGCTGTATCGTGATGAAGAGGCTGCTGGTGCTATCACTGTTTTCCTTCATCTGCCTTTTTCTTTATTTGAAGAACACAACAATATAGGGAAAAGTCCTTAAATAATGGAGAAAGTAAATAAAACATCTTCTATTCACAGAACATCTATTCACAACTGCTTATTCATTATCTGTTTCAGAAAATTGCAAAAATTTGATTTGTTGAGCAATTAGAAAATTCAGTAGAAAACTCAGAGCATCCGGGAGAAAACAGCATTGTAGTAGTAATGACTACAGCATGCCTTTTTGTCAAAGCTTTTAATCAAAATCATGAACCCATCAACAGTCTTTTAGTGCATATTTTAACGAAATGCTAAACATTGCACAGATGTCAGAAGGAAGCCTTCTGCTTTTTTGCACTACTAACAACCTTTGGCATAATGAGGTGTGACTGATTTAAAATGTAGTTGCAGGAAGAAGGGCAGGCGAGCTTTGCTCTGCCTTGTGGGTGTTGTAGTCGTTTCGCAGCCTCTCTGCCTGGGCAGTAATAGGAACCTGGACTCTAAGTCCCACAGCTCCCACTAGAGTCTGCCGCACAGGCTCAGAGCCCATATACGAGGAGAGGGTGTCTACATTGTGTTTATTGTATGTGGGTTTTTTTTGTTTTGGTTTGGTTTCGGTTTTTTTGTTGTTGTGTTTGTTTTTTTTTTTTCCCCCTGGCATTTTGCACGTTTCACGGGAGGTGTAAATCGGGAGTAAAAAGCATGGCAGATGAACAAGAAATAATGTGCAAACTCGAGAGCATCAAGGAGATCAGGTATGTTTGCTTTGTGCCCCATCGGTTACATGAAGCAGCTTTTTCCTCGGGAGAGCAGAGGAGTTGCATCGATCTGAAAGTAGCTAATGTGCTACTGAGGGAAAGAAAACTACCGCTGGGTTTACGATGAGAGCTCAAAATGCATTTTTCTAAGCAGGGAGGGAGCATCTGCTGCTGGCAATCGCTGGAATGCGTAGTGGAGGGCGGTAATGGTCGTGCATTTCCAGAGCACCAGCCCTGAGTGATAACACGAGAAGGCGGAGTGCGCGGGTGGGAAGGACTGAGCAGTCCCAGCGCAGCTGGGGGGAGTGGTGTTGGGCCGCGGGTGTCGTAGGGTTTGGTTTGCTTTGTTTCTTTTAAAGGTACTTTGAATTAGTATTTCATATTCATGAGGCTGAGTCTGTTATTTTGCCCCACTCATTCCTGGGCAGGAGCCTTGTCGGACTGAGAAGGAAGGGGGGATGGCAAGGAAAGCAGAGTCACAAATCCGAAGGCGGACGTACCCTCGGGCAGGACAGGGCTAGGCAGCACTGCAGACACTGGCAGAGCCCCACCAGGGTGCAGGACAGCCATCCATCCATCCATCCATCCATCCATCCATCCATCCATCCATCCATCCATCCATCCAGTCCCCGCGGAGGGCGGCGTTATAGGGCCCGCCGGGGAGCGGTGGATCCGTGCGGGTGACCAGAGGGGAGCGGCTGAGCCTTAGCGGCTTCTCTGCCCTGCCCTTCCCTTCGGCCAAAGGCGGGGAGCGACCGAGGGAACGCCTCGGAGATCTCCCACCCTGCTGCTTCCGGCGCCGCCCGGGGCGCCTGGGGATGGGGACACACCGGACCGGGGCTGCCGTCCTCTCCTGCCACAAGGTCGGAGCTGTCTCGGGATGCGGTGCACGCAGTGCAAAACACCAGGAATTTGTATAAAGCGTCCTTTATAGGGTGAGTTGCAGGATGCTTTGGAAGAGGGGGTTCATAAAAAGCCAGGAAGGGTACATCACGTGCCCGCATCGGGAACGTTTTTCATAACTTTAGGTAGGGCATTTCCACCCCTTGGCTTAGGGCACCGATTTTCAGGATTAGGCCTAAGCTGTCTGTTTAGTTGGAAGCGGTGCAGCCAAAAGCCAAAACACGTTAGAGAGGACGGTGATTTTGAATGCAACTGGGAAGTGGAAGGCATGCTGACTGGGAAACCCCAGAGCGATGAGAAGTGTTTTGGGACATGATAGCCAGAGACGGGCTATCAGAGAGGAGAGAGGGCTGGTGAGGAATCACAGTTCCCAGAGGATTACAGAGTCTTCTGGCTGGTTACAGCATCTCTAAGAAGCACATTTAACGATGGAGCAAGGGAATTAGGCAAGAGAGTGTGAGAAATCAGATTGTGATTCATGCCAATCAAATAGCACCCACCTGTGCATGTGTGTTTGTGAGCAATGTGGACAGAGACTATGGGATTATTATTATAAAAAAAAGAGTTTTTAAAAATTAGCTAAGTAAAGCATGAAAGTGGGGTTTAACAAGGCAACTATAAAACAGAAGGCTTTTAGCAAACAGTTTGTTTTAACAATAAAATTATAATTGTTTGCAAGTAATTCATATAAGCTTTAAACTACCTTGTAATATAAGTTTTAAACTATTATTTATATAAGTTATAAATTGGGTTTTTTTGAGTATGGAAAAATTTGTAATCACTTAACAAAGGGAGGTAAAACCAATGAGCTGAAAAGGCTTCTACAAAGACATTTTTAACATGCTGACTTTGGGTTTTGTAATACCTGAGGAAAGGACCCTACAAAAGACATTTATTGAGACATGCTAGGAAACTTGAAAAATGTATGCTGTGACTTATTAAAGAAATATGGGTATTGATCTAGTATCGATACCCAAC
>JANEHK010000107.1:463898-501858 GCA_025960845.1 Tachycineta bicolor
TAAAGCTGACAAGCAATGAGTTACTAAATCCGGGACGTCTTATCTAAGATCCGGCTTCTGTTAACTGTGAACAAAGCTTGCCTATCTACTTCAGCTAATTCAGCAACTTATTATCTTAACTTTCCTAAAATCCCTAATTCTTCAAATTTAATGTCTCAGCTGACTAACAAAATATATATGCTTGTTTAAGCAAACTGTATAACCAAAAATAATGTTAATGGAAAAAAAAAATGTAAACAAAAAAGAACAGGAGGCTGGAGAGACATCAGAAGACCATCTCTGACCACCTCCCCAACAGATCTTTGAAAACCACAACTGCTGATTATGAAAAAAAAAAAGCAAATAATAATAAAAAAAAAAATTGGGGAAGTGAAGTGCCTTAAATGGTATAAGACTACTGCTTCAGAACTGAATTTGTACGTGTTGGTGGAGCGCCGACTCCCCACATACCCCAGTGCTGGCTTGCCCACTTTTTGCTGAACACAAAATTAATAAATTGCTTAATTTGAAAATAGAATAAAGGAGTCAGTCTCCTCATTTATAACAAGAGTATGGGCCTCAGCCTTCTTCACACAATACCACAAAGGTGAACAAAGGTCAAGCAAAAATATTTCTTTGTCTAGTATCCCCAAATTTGTTTTTCTGCACTTAGAGATGCTAGCTGTTTCTGCCTACTCAGAGATGCTAGTTGTTTGGGAGGCTGCTTGCAGGAGCTTAAATTCCCCGCATTCAGGTGGTTTTAGAGTCTTTTTTGCCCTCTGCAAAGCTCTGAGCTAAACGCAGGAAAAGACGGAGTCTTCAAGGTTGCATGCTTCGTGTTTATTAGTTTTTATTTTACAATTTTCTCAGTGTCTTGCAAGATGTTTGCTGCAGCTCGGACATCTGACGACTCCCCCTGAACTGGGCAGTCATTATCTTTTCTATTAATTGTTATGTATTTGATATTTACTATTTATTACCAATGTCTATCACTATTACTAAAAAGGTCATCTTTACTTTGATCCAATCCTCACAAACTACTTTGTGCTAACGTCACTGCAGAAATGGAGTGAGGGAAGAAGAAAGAAGAAGAAGGAGACAACGCCCCAAATTCTCCATCTTGTCCCTATTCACTTCAATACAAGAAATCCAAAACCACTGTTTTTCTCACCCTGTGATATACTGAACTACCATCTTTCACACTCTTGTGGCCTGCAATGCTTCCTGCAGTGCAAGAAGCCTCTCCCATGGACTGAAATCAAATCTAGTGTCTCTCTGAGCTCTGGGCTGTGGTCCCAGACCCCCCTGCCCAGGTCTCTGACCCTCCAGGGCAACCAAAGGAATGCCCTGGACTCTAACACAAATTATTTGTAGAAAGAGATGTGACAGTGTAAGAACAATGATTTTCTACTCAACTGGTACACAGGCTCTGTTTCAGAAAACAGATTTAAGTATGGCCTACTACAGTATGTGGTCCAATTACTGTAACACTTAATTTAAATTATTTTTTTTTTCAGTGAGAGTGGTATCCTGTATTTGGAAATTTACAGTGCATTCAGTTTTCTGATCACATATTCAGCGGTGATATATAAACTGCACTTGACGGATTTTTGCTATTATTTTGTGGCATAAGGTAGAGCTAAGGTGATGTTTAGCTTTAGTGTACAATGAAGTATCAAAATTTGCTTGAATGTATTTTAAACAAAAAAATATCAGTGTCAAAAATCCAGTCCTACTTGCAACACTGATGTCCATTTTGAGTCACCTTTAACAAAACCTGATCAAATAAACCTATTTATTCATTCCCAGATCTTTTAAAAGAAGCTTACATTCTATGAAGAATTTCCTTCAAAATAAACATGAGATTTCCCTATGTTTACAGATTCACCATTGATAGATTTATCAAACTACTTTAATCTGCACTGTATGTATTCTACAGACAGGGGGGAAAGAAGTCATGAACAAAATCAAAGAACTTGCCTATTTGTGTAGTTGATCTCTATCATGTATTAAAGGCAGCTTAGCTGGGTTTTGAAGGGATGTGAGAATCTGATTTTGAATCTGGAATCTGATATCCATATTTGTATCTATAGATAAATACATATAATTTGTAGTCAAGGGAATACTGCTTTCAGTAAATCCATTGTATGCCCACAATCCAAACATATATGCACATGATGATTTATATGCATTAAATACTTCCACAGAAATAACCCAGTCATAAAATTAAGTAAATACCTAAAGACTCAGTGTTGTGACTGGGAGGAGATAAAAGAGAATGAATTTACTGATGAGAGATGCAGACACGTCATAAATACAAGAGAGGAAACAGGAATTTTTAAATTGTTCTGTTTTAAATCTCCTTCATTCATATTATTCCTGCTGAGACCGCCTGCTTCTGAATGCATATTATAGAAGTTATGATACTGTTTTTATCTCTTGCAGCTTTATAAACTCCTGAAGTGAGAGAGGGGAGAACCCAGGTCATATTACTAGCTATGACATTTGGAATATGTAACCATAATTAATTGTCCAAGTGACTGACCCTGCTTTTTGCCATGCTCTGTTAAAACCTGGCAACATTCTATTGATTTCATAATTCAGTACAAGAATTCTCTTACCACTGAAAAGCTCAGCAAAAGAGCTGGCATTAGAATTCAGTATTCTCCTTGTACCTCACCTTCTCTCAGACACATTTAGTCACATTCTTGTCTATTGCTGCTATTGCCTTCTTTCATCTATCTAATTCCATATAAACTGACACCTTGTTGAGGGTTAAGTTTTCCTGTAGAATTTTTCCCCCCCATGAGTTGCTAGGAGACTTTAAGTACTGATAGTTAAGGGGTGCTTAACCTGACAAAGGAGGTTGATCACTTGGTTTTGGGGGAGGGAGGAGGCTCCCGGGAGCAGAGGGTGGAGGACTCACTGCTCTCGGTTTTCCCGGGGAGGATGGTCGGGCTACGGAGTAGCTGCCTGAAGTCCACAGCTAACGGAGGAGTCTGGTCCTGGGAATTCTATCATCTGTTGGAGCGCCCAGGAATTCGGAGTTGTCTTCGTTGCCCTGCTGGATTCTAGGTCAGCCCGAGTCCAGCCGCTGCGGGTTCTCTGGCACTGCCCACTTTGCCTGCCAGGACACCCCCCTGCCTGCCAAGGACAATCCACCGCTTCCAGCTTCCAGCCATCAGCACCGGAGCTTCCACCGTTTGCCCTCGGGGTTCTTAGTTCTGTTTTACTGTTATTATAAGTGCTGTTGTTGTTTGTCTGTCCTGTTATATTTACTAGTAAAGGACTGTTATTCCTTCCCCATAGCTCTGACCGAAAAGTTTGGTTTTTTTTTAATCTTCCAAATTATAATAACACGGAGGGAAGGATTTGAATTCCTCATTTCCTAGAGGCCTGCCTCTCCTTAGCAGACACCTGTCTTTCAAACCAAGACACACCTCACAAAAATAAGTTTCAGTGACTTACTGTTGTCTCTCTTTTTAATTATCACTGGGATTCAGGAATAAGACTTTGCAGATGGAAAAAATAAAGGCACGACTGAAAGCAGAATTTGAAGCCCTGGAGTCTGAGGAGAGGCACCTGAAAGAATATAAACAGGAAATGGACCTGCTGCTGCAAGAGAAGATGGCCCATGTGGAGGAGCTGCGACTGATCCACGCTGACATTAATGTGGTATGTGACAGCCCAGCTCAGACAGTCTGACTAAGGCACAGCTGGATATGAATCATTCCACAGGTTGTGGAATTGTGCACGAGTGAACCGTCACTGGTTCAATAATGTGGACTTTACAACAGTATCCTAGGATCCTACAGAGAGTGAAAAGTAAATTTACCTCAGGACAATTGTTTTTTTTTTCCCTTTGTAGGGCAGGATATGTTGTTATAATAAGCTGTTGCACCGACAGGATAGATAGATAACCAAGCCTATTGTGGCTATGACTTTTCCAGTAGCCAGTGATACCACTCCAGCTGTCCCATAGAAAACAGTTCTTCCTGTTAGTCTTTTCTCATTTGGCACCCAGAAACAGAAACTTTGGCAGCTAGGTGAGAATAAGAGATTTTGAGAAAATACATAGTGTTTGTTAAGTTCACAGTAAGAGCTGACCTTCATCACAGAGTGGAATCACCAAACATCAAGAAGCACCAGCCTGAAGGGAATTAATTCAAATAAGGAAAAAAAACCCAAGCAATTTATAAACAGGTAAGATTAGCCAGTTAGAGGGGCTAAATAGGGAATATATTTTTAAATACATTTTTTATGTCATATTAGGGCACTTACATGGGGTTTTTAGCTCTGAAGGTATCTCTGTGTTGCACCAGAAGAAAAAAGCTCCAGCAAGTAAAAATGTACAAGCTATTACTGAATGTGAAGACTGCATTTATTTATGACTTCAAATGTCTGCTATCCAGCCGCATAACCTCAGCCTCTGTTTCATCCTCCTCTCTTTTCCCGGTCAGATTGCCTTTCTCTGCTGCTTTTCCCACTTGCTGCAGTAAGAGAAGCAGAAACCTTTCCTTCACTTATTTGTTAAGTTCTGCCAGTCAGTGTTCTGAACTCAGAAACACATAAAATTAGTTTATGCTACTTTAAGCTCTTTTTTAATGTCTCTTGAGAGTTTTCCATAGCTCCTCACATGCCAACTTTATTTGTAGCCTGTCTCTCTTTTATGTTGTTCAGAAGGTCCTATAGGTTGAGTGCACCTTTTTAAAATGAAAATGCATCTCATATGTCACTTTCTGTTGCTTCTTCTTTTTTCATCCTCCCAATACCTTATCTTTGCTTTACTATTGCATTGTCTCAAATCTCTTCTGACTTGAGTGAGAAAAATCTCTTCTTTCTGATACAATCTGTTGCTCAGTCAGAGAGGAACAGTTCTTTAAAAACATGCCCAAACTCCTGTTTCAGATGGAGAACACTATCAAGCAGTCTGAGAACGATCTTAACAAGCTCTTGGAATCTACTCGCCGGCTCCATGAGGAGTACAAGCCCCTAAAGGAGCATGTAGATGCCCTGAGAATGACTCTGGGGTTGCAGAGGCTGCCAGACCTATGTGAAGAGGAAGAGAAACTGTCCCTTGAGTAAGTCTCCAAAGCAAACATTATCTGGCTTTATACTTTCTTTTAATTCTACTGGTCATTTTCTCATTTTAATTTTTTGGTAGGTGGAAAAAAACAAACCCAAGAAGTAAGCATGAAAAACAAAAGTTAACAAAAAAGAGATGTGGAGCACATGTATTTGATAACATTCAGTCTGAATTTGTTCCAAGTTAAATTTAGGTTATTCCAAGCTGCAAACTCTACATACCACATGTAAACATTCAAGGGTGCTTGGCTTTCTAGGTTTTATACTTTTTCTAGGTTTTTCTTTTTCTCTGAAAATTACTTGTTTAGCAAGCAATTGTAGGAGGCAATACATGAGAGGGATACAAACCAAGTATTCTTCAGTTGGATTATGCTGCTGCTAGTCAATTTTATTTTTTGCTGCCTGCACATGGCAGTGGCTTTTAGCCAAATACCTGTGACTGTCAACAAGTTTCCCTGAGATGTGGAATAGATTTGGATAATAAATCAGAGTCTCATTTTTACATATAACCTAAGCAGGGGAGAGTGACAGAATTAGCTCCTATTCAAAGAACAGTGCCTTTTGTTTAACAGATCCGTTTTAAATGCAAGGGATGTTTTAATAAACATATATTTCTCTTATTGCCCAGCACAATTAGCATAGTTTTCACAGGCACACAGTTTTCAAGATTTCCTTTATATTTCTATAGAAATGTTGTTTTACATTCCAAACACCTTGACACTACAAATAATGTATTCATTTGTTTATTAATCTGTTGTGTACAAAAGTTATTAATTTTAACAGAATAAAATAGAAAAACTGTTTGACAGAGGTGCATCTGAAACTCTTGTCTATTTTTCATCTTACTTGATTTATATCCAGTCTGGAATCTGGCTGGTGTAGAAATGCAGAAGAAAACACCACATATTCTACTTATGAACTAGTCAATGTGTAGGCAATTTGGCAGTTTGACTCTAATGGAGGAACATGATAGGGAAATGTGATCCACTGTATTTTAACACCAAATATCCTTTACAGATTAATGAAATACTCCAGAAGGTAGCTGCATTTTTTGTTTGTCATTCTTTTGTCTAGCTACTTTGAAAAACAAAAAGCAGAATGGCAGACAGAACCACAGGAGCCTCCCATCCCAGAGTCTTTGGCTGCAGCTGCAGCAGCTGCCCAACAGCTGCAAGTGGCCAGGAAGCAAGATACCAGACAGACAGCAACTTTCAGACAGCAGCCACCTCCAATGAAGGTCAGGAGATGGAATGTGCTGGGTTTTCTCTTTTGTTATTGGAATGCATTATGTTTAGAAAGTGATCAATATTTGTGAAAAGGAAAAATGTGTCCTGATTCTGATTTTCCTTGCAGTGGTTTAAAACAAGAGCAAGCACTAGACTATAGTAGCACCAGTCATCAAGGGTTAAGGATAAGAAGCTTTTAGGACTTAAGAGTCACCCTCAGCAGAGATGTTGGCAATTCCCACTCCTCTTGTGTTTCACGTGGGAGCAAGGCATGTAAGAAAGAGAAAAAAATCTTGGCAAAAGAAAAAGTAGTGGCTCTTAGTTAATGCCATATGGAGTCATATTAAAAGCAATGCACATATGTTATGAGGGAAATTACTGATGGTATAAATTACCAGGGAAGGTGATTATAGCATCGCATAGCTACAAAGTTCATTGTGTCCAGGGAGGTTACAGCTGCTGGCATGGGAACACACGGGATGAGTCTCTGTTTTGTTAAGCTTGAGAATCCATTTATTTCCCCCAGGGCCGGGGAGGGGGATGAAGATGAAAAGCCTCAGCAAAGGCAGGGTCATGGGGTTTTATAGGGCATACCAGGGGTGGAGTTTTAGGGTTTGGGTCAAGGGAGGCGTTAACACAAAAGGGGGTTACATCAGGTTCCCACCTCCTCAGAACAGAAGCGCTCCACAGGTGATTGCTTCTGCACTTGGGATCTTCAAGAGTAGCATGTGGATTAGTGTGACATAACCACAGGCACTTAAGTGACAGTTTTACTCAGCTCCTTATGTAGTGAGAAGAGTTAAGTAGTTGCATAGGGGCATTCATACCCCCCAGGTTCCAAAGAGTCACTAAGAAGGCAAACTGATGTAGGTACGCCCCAAAGTAATACACTTACTATCTGTAGTTAGGCAATTGAAAAGCCTTTCTGCAAGTAATAAGCTTCAGTCAAACAAATTAAAGGGCTTTGTCTGGAGCAAAAGGGCAGAGTTCTGTACTTTGTGTTAAATATGTGGAATTCATCCAATCATCCGCTCCTGCCTTCAATTCTATGACATTGCAGTTGGCCATCACTGTAACTTCTCTGACTCAGTGAGCTATTAGACAGGTAAACACCTTTAAAACATCACTGTAACATTTAACACAAAATAGAATTTAAAGTTACTGATACATGTATGAACCACATGTCTGTAGAAATGTAGTTTTAATTCAATGAGATGCTCCTGTTTTTCAGTTGGCCTGAAATTACAATCCACATACCTAGATTGTATAGAATGTAGCATCAGTTTGCCTTTGAAGGCAAGGAGACTTTTGTCTGTACTGTAACTTAGAGTGTGATACTCAATAATCCATGTACCAATGCCACTTTGATGTTTGTAACAAGAGGCTGCAATTGCATTTCAGGCATGTTTGTCATGTCACCAACAAATCCATCGGAATGCACCCATATGTCCACTCTGCAAAGCAAAGAGCAGATCTCGGAATCCCAAAAAGCCGAAGAGGAAACAGGATGAATGAAATCCAGAAGATTGACAAGCTGTGTGACCTGTCCCAGTACTCTTCCAGTAGAATGGCAAATTTGCCCAGACTTTATTGAATTGCAGTCTCAAGTGTGACCATCTCATTGTTTTCTATTTAAATGCAATGTAAGCACAATGTTCCTGCTCTAAGTTCCTTCCAGTATTTAGGATTTGGTTTTAGGAAAGTAAATATTACTGGTGCTACAGTTTAACATTTCAATTGTTCCATCTTTTGTACTCCTAAACAAACTGGAATTCTTTGTGCAAGTATCCTAAACGTCAGGCTATTTCTATTGACATGTGATTACCTATCGACGATTGAGAGAGAGAGATGGGAAGACTGACTGATAGTCAGAATTTGTACTTTACTGTGAGCTACAAATGTTTATATATCATTCTAGGAAGGGTAGTAATTTTTACTACAATTATTAGGTTAAACATCACACAAACATACATTTTACATCTCTTGCTTGCAGAGATTGATTCAATCTCCTTTTCCTGTTGCCAGTCTTGATCCAATCTTCTTGTAATCTTCAAAGCTCTGTTCTTGCCAAGGCATCTTGGTTATCAAACTGGCTATGCTAATTAAATCCACATCCTATGTCCACAATTACCACAAATGCTTTTATGTTCTCTTTTTAAAAAAAGCTGTTACTAAAAGATTAATCTGTTTTCTCCTGATAACAAGAGACTATTTGAAGTGCTGAAATAGCAGACTGTTTCACTGAAAAACAATTTGTTTTCCAATCTCGTAAGACTGGGTAGATTTGGGTATCCAGTGGAACTCTTTTTAAACAGGAAACGTTCAGGGAAAATGAGATTTGTTATACAGAAAATCAATGCATTAAGGACACATGAGTTTTGATTCCTGAAGCTGATTGTACCATTCCCTCAAACTTGACTTAAAACTTGGAAAGGTGCTGGCTGTGTATGAATTTCTAAAAGTGATGTAATTTGCCATGCTTTAACATCTTAACAGGTTATTATTTTTAGCAGTCAAAAGACTGATTGACTTAAGAACAAGGATGAAATGAGCCGTATTAGTGGTCCTCCTAGGCTCTATGGCTGACCAGCACACTGTGGCTCTCTAGGAAACATACATGATATATCCCAGATCTCTATGTGCACAGACTGCACATCAGCCATTCTGCATGTCTTCTGTTCCTGGTTTCTGCAGCCAAAATCTGGCAGACATATCCTCCACTGGAGCATAGGAAAGTTCAGGAACATGCATGAGGAACAGTGTCAACTAAAAATTATATATTTCACCAGAACCAACGAGCTTTGGTGTCATTGTCTGTTACCGTGATACACAAAGCAAGCACATGAGACAAGAGATTTTCGCAGGACAGAGACTTCTCCGATCCAGCTCAAGCTGAGTCAGGGCAGAGAGAGAGCCTCCTTGTTTATTTCTTACTTTTTATACATTTGTGGGTCTGGCCGAACATTGGCTTCTGGGGTTTTCTACCCCTCAGCCTCAGTGGCTAGACCATCTGTCAGTTACAATTGTTTTCAGGTTAGAAATATGCAAACAAAGGACAGAGAATGAAAAACAAAGGATTTGTTTATGTTACATCTGTGGGAAAAAGGTAGAAACTGCTCCTAATATTGTGCAGTAGCTAAAAGATCTGACTCCATTTTATGAACAATCAAAAGGCTATAAAAACCTCAAAAAAACCAGGGTAACAATTGTCCTGTTGGAATTCTGGAAACTGAGAATTTCAGGCTTTCTGTGCTAAAAGACACTGACCCTCAAGCAAGCACTACATTTGACCTGAGGCTGTGGAACAGGCTTCTGAAGTTGAGTGATGGCACTGGGGTTGTGGGTGTGTAGTTTGAATGGTATTGTGTGATCTCACAGGGTGAAAAACTTAGAATTTAAGGTTTTAGTATATAGTAATATATATGGGGCAATATGGAGGATTTAAGGCATTGTCTATGTCCTTCTTCACCTTCTTCACCTTTTTCTTGGTTTCAGGTGTTTTTTTCTAATTGGGTGAAAAAGGTCTGCATTGTGGACCTTGGGTGGTCAGTTATTGGGTTAAAAGTAAAAATAATATAGGTGTCATCTTGTTATTGGGCAATTAGTGCTTAAAAGACCTTGGAAGGAGCTAGAGACGGCTCCATTTTCTACCTTGTTAGTTAGAGCGCACGACTTGTGAGGCTGTACTACAGATAAGAATTAAACACTGAGTCCGGACATAAAACTGCTACTCCCGTGTATTAATCCCGGCTCTAACACAAAGAAAAGAAGATAACAACCCCACATCCTCCCTCAACCAAAACTTTCTATTTTTTTTGTCTTTTAATAGGTAATTTTCAAATAAACTTTACTTCAGGCCGGTTTGTTTTCTTGTTCCCTGTGTGCCAAAAGAACCCTGACTAAAGCATCTGGAGTAGATCACTCCCTGTATGTCTTCCCTTTGTTTCATGTAATGCAACAACAGTTCTTGCAATGGGGAGGATGGCAGTGATCCACTTACAGAACTGGGTCTTGAAATTTACTCATCTCTAATCCCAGTTTTGTGACCACCTTTGTTGCCTAAATTGATCTCAAGTGTTAAATATTCTTTTCACTAACTCCAGGATGCAGGAACTGCTTGTTCACATTCTTCTCTCTTTAGCCCAGGTTTCTCTCTACTATTATGTTAGAGTCGTTTTATTGAGAATTTGGCTTGTTAGATAGGAAGAAGAGGGAAGCTCCAAGTCTCTGCTCCAAGAACTTTGCCAAATACTAGCAACTGTAATAAATCCACATGATGCAATTTTGCTGGCCAAATCACATATGTCACCATTAATTTCCTAAGTCTGCCACAAAGTACACAAGTGATTTACTGAATATAGTCCTAAAACTTAAGACAGGTTCAGGAGATATTCCCCCATTTTAATGTTACATAGTCAAATTAACATCTGTCAACAGCAGACAGAATGTGGACCACCTGCCCCTGAAATTATGTGAAGAGCAGATTCTGCTAGCTGAGTTACAGGGATTTGGTCTCTCAGATAGCAATAATGGAAGAAAGTCTGACTCCATGCTTCAAATGGCAATAGTGCATTATGCATGCTTTGAACCACAAATACTGGAATCTGCTGTTTTAAATGTCTCAGTGGTCACATGCTGTGTGCCCTGTTCAGAGCAATTTCTATGGAGTTGAAGGGAAAATGCACAGTTAAATGGCAGTATGTGGACTTCCCCGAAGTGCATACATGAAAGCAGCATACTTTGATGGTAGTTGTACATAAATTTAAGAAGTAGTGACAATGGAGTGGGCGAATGGTCTACAATGAAGTAGTGTGAACAGAAGAATTGATTTGTAGAGACTTCGACTTACAGTTCTGAAATAGGTAGGGTTAGTCATAGTTGTTCTCACTTCACTGTTACTTTGCCAGGTTCTTTCTTTCTTGGGAGATCCCTGAACTGAAGTATACTTAAGGATGCATCATTTACTAATTTAGTACAACAGTTTTCTATTTTTACTTTTTTAAACTAGTCTCGTGTTCTTGTGTTTTACAAGGTTAGGGTTTTTTTGTTTGTTTGTTTGTTTGTTTTTAAAGTGAATGACGTACTGTGTTTACATCAATTGTACTAGTATTTGCAATTTTTCACATTCTTTATGAAGTTCTGTCATATAAATAGCATGCATTGCTGAGAGTGAGTGTAACTGGAGATAAGTCACCAGGGTGCCCTGGCTGCCAAAAGGACCAACCACAACCTGGGGTACATCAAGCACAGCATTGCCAGCTGATTGTCTCATTCTACACTGCACTGGTGAGGCCTTGAGCACTGGGGGCAGTTTGGGATGCCACAATGCAAGAAGGACATCAGACTATTACAGTGTTCTAGAGGAGTTGTGTGACCAAGATTGCAAAAGGTCTCAAGGACAAGACCTGTGAGGAGCAGCTGAGGACACTTGGCTTGTTCAGTTTGGAGAAAAGAGGGCTGAGGGGTGTCCTCGTCACAGCCTACAACTTCCTTGAGAGGGAAGCAGAGGCGGAGGTGCTGATCACCCTCTGATGACCAGCAACAGGATATGAGGAAATAGAATGAAGCTGCATTGAGGGAAGTTGAGATTGGACACCAGGAAAAGGTTCTCTGAGAAAGTAGTCTGTCACTGGTCCAGTGACCCAGGGAAGTGGCCGAGGCACCAAGCCTGTCAGGGTTTGAGGAGCACCCAGATGACACTCTTAGCCATACAGTTTAATGTTAGGTAATCCTGTGAGGAGCAAGGAGTTGGACTTGATCCTTATGGGTCCCTTCATACTTGAGATATTCTATGATTCATGACATTTCAAGGAGATAAAATATGTATTATATACTAGGGGATGTCATGGGTTGGCACAGGTTTTTAGTTATGGAGGAATGTTGAGTATTTTTTCCCAGTCAGGACTTTGGAATTGCTTTAGAAAGGACAGGGACCTATCAGGAAGCTAGTTTGGGATACTGGCATCTATTTTGACCACTGAGAATGTCAAATACGACTTTGGGAAGTACCCATATAAACCCTGATTCCCTGCAGGTCACTCTCTGGCTTCCGGGCTGGTCACCAGGTAACATTGTGGGCAGTAGAGGAGGGCTCTGCTCAGGCCCCGCTGCCCAGCCAGGCCTCCAGGAGCCGCTGCCCGCACAGGGAGTGGCTCGGGCCGGCTGAGCCCCCTTTTCCCCGGCTGCCAGCAGGGGAGAGAGGAGGCTGCAGCTCGGCAGTCCTGGCCACATGCCCAGGGCCATGGCAGAGGGGGCCAAGCCATAGCCCGGCTTAATAGCCACTGGCAGCAGAGAAAGAGAAAGCCTGCAGCTTTATAACAACTCCAAGCTGAGCCACCCTGAATAAGATCGAGGGGTGGAAAGAAGGACATCCACCAGCCTCCCCCATCAGCACACCTGCAGCCCGGGGCAGACAATCACATGGCCACTGCAGGCCTGGGCATATTTAACCCTTTCCAGCCAACATGAAGCTTCCAAGGCCTAACCCTTCCCTGAGAGAGAAAAGAGAGAGACAGAGTGTACGTAGAAAAGACACCGCATGAAGTCAGTGGATCAAGAGTGAAAGAACTGATAATATTATTGGACAATGGGATCGAGAAAGTGGACATTTTTAACCGGACTTCTCTGGGGTAAACTGTGGAGAAATGTATTGTTCCTTGTAACATCTTAATGCTGGTCCTAATCAAAATTGGGGACTGATATAATTGAGATTTAAGTGAGAATCTCAAAGCCCTCACTCCTGGGGTAAAAGGAGGTCTCAGCCTTTGAGATGAAGATGATTTCAGAGAGAAAGTGATTTGAAGCCCTCAGCTCCTGGGGTAAAAGGAGGTCTCTATGTTTTTTGACATAAGGACGATTTTAGAGATAGAAGAAGAGAATCCTTGTTTTGTACTGGAAGAAAATTCTTAAACAGTACCCCAAATTCACTGAGAGGCCCATGAGTAGCCAGGGGAAAGGCTGCTACTGGGTGGAACAGCACAATCTGCAAAAATTCCAGGCAATTGCAGATTTGTGACATTGGGAGCCAGTAGACTGTTGTAGTCTTGTGGCAAATGTCTCCATGGTACTCTAGAGAGACTCCTCTCCCAAAGTGATGAAAGATTATGTTTAAATGGTAAAACTGACTGAAAATTACAGGTTGTGTCTCTCTATGTTGTTTTGTAGAAAAGTTAACAGTTTGCAGGGGGAGAGAAGAGCGTTTTGAAATTTCATTCTGTTTTGGTCTAATTTTTATTTTTTCCCTACTTTTCTTTTCCCTTCTTTTAGTGTGTGTTAATAAAACTATTTGTTTATTTTTTTTTAAGCTTGAGCCTGCTTTGCTTTCTCTCCTAATCTTTCTCCCACAAAAAAACACAAGTAAACACTAGGACCACTACACTAAATTTGGCAATCAGAATTTAGCGAATGTGAAACCATTACATTAAATGGTGTTTCCGCACAGTTATTAAATGAAAACCATTACAGGGGACCATGGGTTCGGGGCAGGGAGGGAAGCAGTATCTTTCATAGGGAAAGAGCATTCTTTTCTCTCACAGAATAATCACAGAAGTTTAACTGAAGAACTCTTCTTGTGACAGCCCCAGGCTCTTTTCTCCCAGGCAACTCTCTCAAGAGACTGGAGGAATAATTATGAAATAATGATTTCTTGGTGTTAAGACAGATAAGGAAGCTGTCTGAAGTACAGTTCTTAACACAAGTCTACTGCATTTTTGCTTCATGGAGCAACAATGGCTTCTTCCTTTGTATCTAAAGTCTTTGTGGATACTTCTTCACTTCACTTAAATTTATTCTTATTTGGGTGAAATTCTCTGAATAGCCACAATGAGATCCTCCTCAAAGCTTAGGAGACTTTTATATTACTGTCGTTGTAGAGATGGCCATGGCACTCAAGAGTGCTTCTTTTAAAACTCCAGACTCAATGCCTCAACTCTTCTTCCCTCTTCCTTCTGCAGTTCCAGCTCACTCCTTCCTGTCCCTAGCACAACCACCTAACCCTTCCTCCTCACATCACAGCCAGCAGACTCCAACTGACTCCTCTCCCAGCTAATTCACTCTTTTATCACACCCATAGCTGTGAGGGCAAGGCTGTTCCTACTCTTTGATAATTAACACAGCTACAATGTATGGGGGGAAAGATTGCCTTTAGCACTATCTCTATCTGTCTTCCCACATTATTGAAGTCTGGTTTAACCCTGTCTTTGTCATTCTGTTTTTAAAAGGATATCCAAGTGACAACAAAATAACTGGATTCTCTTGGTATAAATGGTTTCCAGGGTCTTTTCCTGTTTCATCACTCGCCTCAAAGGATAGTCCTATTGTTCTGCAACCATGCAGAAAAAACCCCAAATAAAATTCCAAGCCTTTCGCCCTGCCATCAACCCTAAGCTCTTAAGTAAAAGGATGTAAACACTGTACTGTATCTAAATGCTTTGCTATAGAAATTTTCATACCCAAGCTGGGGTGGATCAATTGTCCAAACTTTAGTGCCACGGATGCCATTAACTACAGAGAAAATGTAATGCAAATTTAATACTCGCACTTCTTGAATTCAACCTTAGCCTTATAAACAGGACCCTGACTGAACCTGACAGTGGCTTCAATCTACATAATCTAAATTTGAAAGAATAGACATTGATGTGTTACTTTAATTAGCATACTATTCAAGAAATTGACTTCACTAGCACTTTAAATAAATAAAAAATGCATTATTCATTTATTTTACAGTTTTCCAATTCCTCCAGCATATGTTTTCATTTTAGTATTTAGGTATTCTAGCAACATCTGGTGTTTTCACTGGCTTCTGTTTTAAGTATTTTACTCCTGTGCCTGATAGGAGTAACACTATGAGATCTGTTTAATTTGTCTGTACAGTCCTTTTTAATAAATGTTTGTTTCATGTCATGCTTTTCTCCTGCAGAGTATTTTCACATCTGTTATTTGCTTATGCTACTAAGAAGCCCAGGTGGTAAAACTCAGCTCTCTGATTATACAGGATACACTTAGCCACAGTTCTATTATACCTTTATAGAAACTGTCCTAGGGTGACTTTATGATGTTTGTAGCCCCAATTGTCTTTTCTGTTTGTGCTGTATATTGTGTTCTGTATCTTTAAGACTGGTTTTGAGAGTGAAGCGGGTAAAGAAGACCCACCGAGTTTGTTTTGAGAAAAACTGCCTGACTCCTACACATTCCTTCTCTGGGACTGTGGTTCGTCTGAGGCACGGACAGCAGCAGGACAGAGATCTTTTTGCTTTTAGTTAGTTTTAGCTAGCTAGGGAAGAGAAGTTCCCTGGAATTTTTTTTTTTTGTTGTGTTTTTTTTGTTTGTTTGTTTTTGTTTTTTTTTTCCTTTTTCTTGGGACTGTTTAAACCTGCTCCAGACTGAAAAACCCAGAGGAGCACTGAGAGCTCGCACCTGGGGCCCACCATGGCCTGGACCTCCAGAGAGACTGATAAAAGACTGAATGAGCTGAGCTAACCCACAGCAAGGACTTTCTGAATTTACCATCTCATTTGAGAACAATGCAAGGTTTTATTGTTTCATATTATTCATTCTTTATACTTGTGGGCACTTTGTTTGTTAAATAAATAGTTTTTTCCACTTTTCTCTGAGGAAGTTCTTTCCTGGACCAGTTGGGGGTAGGGGCTGTTTGGGTTTGCTCCCCAGAGGGACCCTATTCAGGGGTTTTCTCCCAAATTTGCCCTAAACCAGGACAAAACTTTATGTAAATAAATATGGGGCAAGAAAGATCCCTTCTAATGAACTTTAGAAAATAGAAAGGAAAAGGAGATAGCACGACAGATTTTAACCTAGCCAGATTTCTCAATTTTGCATTCTGAAGTTAAATTTGAAAGTGGCAAGAAACACATTTCCTTCTCCAACTTAAGGTACAGGATAGCTGTTTTTATAGAAGCCCTGCTTTGCCATTAGGAGATTATATCTACCAGTGCTTGGTAGAAGTTACTTGTCTCATCAGACCTGGAGACTGAGGAGTTTATGGAAGTACTCCCTAACCCAAGTCTGTCAGGAAAGTCCATATATGCTGCATACTGCTAGTAAAGGAGGTAACCTAGTGCATGGTAATGAAAACATTTCTGAGAAACAGCATAATCCATTGGCATAGCTGGATTCAGAATGTCCATCCCAGACCTTACAGACCCTGGAACCTGAGATTGGTTAAATATAAGAGGCTTTTTTTTTACATAGGTACTGTCTTCAAACACACATAAACCACAAAATGAAACAAGTACCCCAATCTTCCTTTGTAACATAACTAATTCAAGACAAAAGAAATAATTCTGATATCTGTTCATTTTGTTTAGCAATATGAATTGCTCAGACTTTGAAACAACCTGCCCTAATTTCTGTTCATCCTGCTGGTTTTTTCAGTTCCTTAATCCTAATCTCAGCTGTAACATTACTTGTAACAGTAGTCACAAAGCTAATATATATTCATACCTTCCTAAGAACTAACCCTGAAATATTCCCTGTAACTAACATCAGCTTCCATCACATTTTCCTGAGCTTAGCAAGATTCTGCAGTAAAATGAGCTTCAAACCCCTGGATCTTCCTAAATCTAATATTAAAGTATAGAATAAAAAAATCATCGACTATATTTCAAGGAAAAAAAAAAACCCAATCCAAAGCGCCAAGTTGGCTGAAAATCCTGCCTCCAGCAATCGCCTGAGAAAAGACAAGGCTCCAGCCCTGGTAGGCTGATCAGGTTGTAATACTAAGGAGAAGAATCAGTATTGCTGGTGGAAAACCTGCACCTCATGCTCAGCCCTGCTAAGGCACTGGCTGCTCCTTTCTTTTTCATTTCCTGTAGCAGAACAAGCTTCAAAGGTCTCCTGCGACAGCCACCAGCTTTGATCCAAGGTAAAACACCTTGGAGGTGGGAATCTCGGATACCAAAGCAGGTGCTGCATCACTATAGTTAGGCAAAGGAGAATCCCCAGGGCTCTTTAAACTTCTCTCCATTTTTCTTCTTCACTGAACAAACCATTTAACCTCAACAACATGCTTACAGCACAGTTTATGCACACATGCGTATCATCACACAGTGCTCACAGCCATTTATACCAGGCCACTCACCACAGGATTTCAAACCACTCAGGGCTCACCACTGCTGACTTGAGACAGAAACCTTCACATGTGAAAGCTGAAGTTGTGGCAAAGAAACCAGTGGAAACTCTATTAGCAATGCTATGGCCTGCTGATTAGCAGTCATACTGAAAGCCATTAACTCCCAGAAAACAAGAGACCTAGAGGTTTCAGTTTGCTGAATGTGAGTTGGAGAGTACCAAGACTGAAGGGTTTGCCTTGAAAAGCTCATAGAGTATGTGCTCTATGGTGTTCAGGTGGTTGGTGGCTGCTGTGCCTGATTCACTGTGCAGGGGTATGGAAGATAATTACCCTCTGGAGGGCTCTTCTAGATATGATATAAATTATCACCCAGCATTACCACAAAATGTATCTGAAGGATTCCTACATGCTAGACTATGTTTCATTTATTTCAGAAATATTTAAATGTCTTCCTAGTTTGGCCCTTAAATTTCTAGAAGGAAAAAAATCTGTGTCCTTGCCAAAGATGTAAATAAATATAGATCTAGAAGACACCAGACTGGACAGAGTGGATTTCATGGGGGGCTACAATCCTTCATGTTGCTGCCCACAGCCTCAATTTACTCATCATGAGGAACTTAGCTATTATTTTACACTCACAGTGCTTCAAGAACTGAGCCAGTGCTCATTACTGACAGCTACACTGGGGGCCTAATTGCAGAGCACATCCCTGATTGCTTTGGAGGATCTGGATAACTGGCTCTGCAAGCAGAGTGCCACTGCCAGACATTTAGCATCTGCATGATTTGTGTCTCTGACTTCCAAAACTCCAGATACCACAGAAAGGACTCACACAGATAGACAGCCTCACATCCATCACCTTCTCAGTGCATGCAGGGACCTCTTGTTACCTGCCCGTTAAAAACTGATGATTTTATAATAGTAATTTTGATTCATTAAATTTCTTTTTCTTAAGTGGAGAACATGTCCCTTTTCTCTGGTGTAAAGGCTAATTTTTTTGCAGCTCATAGCAATTTGAAATGTCTTCTGCTAGGAAAGCTAGAAAATGCTTTCTTAGATTTCAATCTTGAAGACTTCACATCTCTGACATTAAATAAAAACATGAAGCGAAAGGAACCATGGAATAGTTAACTTTTGAGGGAGACACAATCAGAAAATTCTCAAGGAGAAACATCTGGCCTTTCTCTTCCTTCTCCATGCCACCAGTGTCCTAGGTTGCAATGAAAAATGTGCCCAAGTATGTATTCTATCACCATCTACATGAGCTGTTGAAACTAGGTTAGGCAGTGTTTCCCTTGCCCCCTCCCTCCAGACTATCTTCTGTTAATGGCCCATCAATGCCCTGCTGCATGACTCATAGATAACTCCCTCCAGGAGCTATCTCTGGTTAATGGGCAATCAAGGACTCATTGCAAGACTCATAGAATATCAACCCATTGTGACATGTGCTGCCCAGGGGGAGGAGCCAAGCATTCCCACCTGGATATAATCTGGGATTTGGGACAGCACAGGTAGCCTGCCTTACCCACTGGATTCCCAGAGGGCAAGAGCTACCAGACCTTTCTGCGGAATCACTGCTTCAACAAGACCACTTCATCTGGACTGCTACCACCACCACAGGGTATCAGGTTGTATTCTGACTCTGTCAGCGATCTTTTGTACTATTGCATTTGCTTTATTTTATTTTATTTTACCTTTTTTTTTTTTTTTCCTGTCCTATTAAATTGTTTTTTTCTGACTTGGAGTCTCTCACTGGTTTTGCCTTCAAGCCAGCACACACCAGTCAGAGCTTTTTATGAAGAGTAACCCTAATGGGAAACCTGCTTCTGACACATGCAAGTGATTTGTTAGGGCTATCCCTGCAATGCAATCCACAGTGTCAAGAATAAATGGCACTGCTGTGATTCTGTAGTAACAACTTGACAAAACAACCCACCAGTCAGGGAAACTGGCCACAGATGGGCTGATGCTTGCATTTTAAGGCTCTCAGCTCCAAATCTGGCCAGTTATCACTCCTTCTGGAGTCTGAGGTCCTCAGTAGCACAGCTCTTGTTGGGCTAGTGTTTATGAAGAACTGCCTAGTGGGTCCAAAAGTGATTTATGGGTGGAATTCAGAAAATATAAAAGTGCAAAAAGAGAGTTTTGTGTGTTTAGTGTGTAAAATGAGCAGAAGTCTGATCAGAATCTGACCCTGCATCTCTCACTGTGTGTGCATGGATGTGTAGGAGCAGGGAGGCAGAGGAAATATGTGAGAGAAGCCATAAAAGCTCCCAGATAATGCTTCCAAAGTATTTCTAAGCTATTGCACAAGGAACAATATACAGAGACTTAAATTCAGACACAAAGGATCTATTTACATGGATAGAAGAATCCTCATGTGGAATACACTTCCAAAGAACCTTCTTTAGGCAAAACAAACAAACAAACACTGGACTAATTTATCTCCTTGCCCTCTTTCTGTGCTGGAATACGGGAGTTTCACAGTGTTACAGTCCCAAACCATGGCAGGGGCCTCCCCCTCTCCCTGCAGAATCCCACTTCAGTTCATTCAGCTGGGCAGGAGCAGAGGGAGCTTCATGGGAAGACAAGGTAGGATCTATGGTGAAGCAGCCTGTGAGACCAGCGGCTTTCCAAGCCATGTAAGGAGCCCATGGGAATTGCCAAGGCAGCAAACTCCAAGCCAAAGCAGGAAGGAACACTGCAGAGTTCAGTAGCAACCACACTGCTAAAGCTCTTCTCCAAATATATTTTCTTACAGAAAGAAACATTGCTGTTTGCCTAAACATTATTTCAGTATGCAATTGGTCTTCTAAAACTGATTAAGTAATCCAAGAGCTGAAAATTTTTCTTGATGCTGCTGAATAGGACCTATAGACTTTACTCCATATTGAACTTTGCTGTGTCTCTCTCTCCCGGAGCCCTGGCTCTGTTTTTGCCTCTGCTAGCTTGAGAGAGAAACCACGGCTGGGAGGGTTTTTTCCTCAGGGCTTTAAAGATCCCAGAGGCTGCAAACCTTTTCCTTTAGAGAGAGCAGGCATCCGTCGATGGCAAAAGGAAAGAGTCTGCGCTTGGTCCAGGGGGAAATCACGGCTTTATTCTGAGGTCCTGCCCCCGCAGGGTCCAGAGCTCAGTCCAATCTCTGTCCCTGTCCCAAGAGCCCAGAGAGATTTTCCCACGTGATTGCCTTGCTTTTATCCAGGGGGAAGGGGCTAGAGGCAGGGACAAGCCCCTACCCAATCAGGGATAAGGTGGGAGTGGAACAGAGTTGGATTACATTCCAGTGTGGGAGAATGGGAGGGGAGAAGGAGCAGGGACAAATCTTGTGATGCATTTTCCATGTGAAGAGGGGTTACAGAAGAAACCATTACAAAACCCAATATAAAATGAAATACAATATAAACCCAAATAATGCACAACAACAGAACTTGGTAAGACTGAATTAACTGAAGAGTGGAGAGGCAAATTCAGCAGCAGAATTAATAGGTTGTTATTCCCAGGTGAGAAATGGAACCACAGCTTCTTAGCACAGTGACTGCAGAAACTACTTCCCTGTGCCATACTCACATATAGGCCTTTATGGTGCAGCCCCAACAGCATCCATCCAAGACCATCTTTGATCCTGGGGAGAGAGGAAAGCAAACTGGAGGAAGTCATCCTAAAACACTTGTTAGTGCCCACTCCCTCTACAAGCTGCTTGGAACAGCAGCTAGAAGTCATTGGGATAAAGGATGGATTTTCAGGTAGGTAAATGCCAAAATATTGCAGAATGTTAAAATTTGGCTTAAACTAGCTCCAGCTATCAAGTGCATTCATAAAATCATTATTAGATTTTTGGTGGATTTTTGCTGCTCCTGCTGAAAAGCCATTTCTTTGTCCTCTCTTCCTTCGTGAGCAGGACAGTGTAACCATCATTTCCAGGGTTCTCCTTGGCTCAAGTTTACTTTCCTTTGGAATGGGAACAGCTGGCCAAAGGCAGCACATTGCCTGTACCAAACCTCTGCAGGGAATCCAGTCAATGTAACGAGGCTGTTAAACCCAGGCCTGCCAGAAAATGTAGGGAGAGCAGGTGGTAGTCTGAAGCAAAAAGTCTACATACAGTCTGGGAAAGGGGAACTATTCCAGACAAATCTTGCTCTTACTGCAGGCAGAGCCACTCTTCAAAGCCCAAGCAAACATATCAACTTAGGGAAGCAAATACTTCAGACCAAGTTTCTTTCTGTCCTTGTGCTGAGACCCTTCCCAATCATCACTACAACCCGGTCTTTATTCTTGCTTTGTCCAAAGGCAGTGAGACAGTTACCAGGGACTCTCCTGTTCTCTGCCAAGGACCTCTGCACAAAATAAAATTTGCATGACTGGCTTTTCTTCTATTTTTGTCCAAGGAGACTTCCTGGACAACTGATCTTTCAAAAGCAGCGGCCTTCAAATTGTTACAAAGAAAAATGTCTAAGCAGTGCTAAGTTACTTAGAAATATTTTCATGCTCAAACAACTGAAAAATTATTCTGTATTCTCATATTTCCCATAAGTGCTCACTTCTAGGCAGGAATCAGACAGATTTTTAGATCATTACATAGATTTGAGAAGTCATTTAAGCGTCTTCAAAAAATGTCCTCTCAGTCAGATGCACAGCACTGCTAACAAAATACTGTAACTCAGATCAGTGATTTATCTCAACACCACTTGGAATAATAAAATATTCATAAAAAGCCATACTGAAATATATTATTGTTACCCTGGTTTTTCTGAGCTTTCTTATTAGCCTTCTTGAAATTCATAATGGAGTCAGATCTTTTCGTTACTGTACAATATTAGGAGCAGTTTTCTACCTTTCCCATAGATGTAACATAAACAAACCCTTTGTTTCTCATTCTTTGTCCTTTGTTTGCATATTTCTAACCTGAAAAACAACTGTAACGGACAGTGGGCTTGGCCACTGAGGATGAGGGGTGGAAACCCAAAAAGCCAATCTTCTGCCAGATCCACAAATGTATAAAAGGTAAAGAATA
This sequence comes from Tachycineta bicolor, assembly GCA_025960845.1. Taxonomy (NCBI): domain Eukaryota; kingdom Metazoa; phylum Chordata; class Aves; order Passeriformes; family Hirundinidae; genus Tachycineta; species Tachycineta bicolor. The sequence continues at coordinate 486,283 of JANEHK010000107.1, forward strand.
AACAAGGAGGCCCTTCTTTTCCCTGCTCTCTCCGTTCTCGAGGTGGTGAGCTGGAATCAGAGGGTTCTCTGCTTTCGAATGATTTATGTCTGCGTGATTGCTTTGTGCATCTCGGTGACATATTATCTCATCAGCACATGGTGATAAGATTAAATTGTTTGGCGTTAGAAGTGATAAGGATTACCATATCAGTGTTAAGCTTGTTGAAATCATATCACCTAGTACCATTGATGGTAATCACATCGAAATTCTGGATAATTTCAAATGATTCAGTAATAATTACCAGACTGTGCTGTAGGCAAAGGGAGATGCTGGAATCTGCGTAGCCAGTGATGAATTTGTTCAATGACTCAATGCAATGGGATTTGTACCTTAAGAAAATTGACTGAGCTGATTCCCCTTAGTCTTTCCTTTGGGGAATGTACTGCTCCCAGTCAGCTCAGGACAGGAGGGAAACAAGTATGGAAATTATTTTAAAAGTTATCCAGCTGCTCTACAGTTCCTGTAGCAAATTCAGGACCAGGTTTGGGCTCTTTGGGGTAGGGAGCAGCCTACTGTGATCTGTGTTTATCCATTACTCCTGCAGGTTCCCAGACCATGTGGCAACACAAATAAATAGCCAGTGATGACATGCATTGAGAACCTGAGCACAGAGCATCTGTTTGGTTGAACAGATGCAGGTTTGACACACACTGTTAGGCAGCCACTTTCACAAGAAGTGGCCTAAGAGCTTAACTTTTATAATTTACTATTATTTGTTTATTGTCTTCAGTGTGCTCAACCTCCCAGACACACCCATACACATACACAATACAGCAACTGCCAACCTCAGAGAGAGCTTATGCTTAATGGAAAGCCACAGAATAAATAAGTAGATACATAAACACTGAAAAGACAAGTGATGGTGGGAACAGACTTACTTATCCCTGTTTTGACCCCTGAAAGAACTAAAATTTGTATGGGAATATGTTTCCTAAGACAAGACAGAGGTGGAATCCCATGAAGTGAGAACTGGTGGGCAGGCACAGGATGGCAGATAGGAAAAGAGTGGATCTGTTTCCATATGTTACATGTGCATGTTCTTTCTCAATTCCCTTCTGTGTAAGTTGGTCTCCTGCCCTTACTAAACTATTATACAGAAAGGATGATCTGAGACAGAACTGGTGTCAGGCACTGAAGCATCAAACCCTTTCTGCCAGCCAACCAGCCACATGACCACCATGTCTTCCCTTGAACTCACTTATCTTTTGTTAGTGCTTAGAACACTGCCTAATTTTAGAAAGCAGTTCTGCAATCCTTTCAGTGAATAATACTTGTTCTGGCCAATAGTCCCAAAAGGCACAAGTAGGAGTGCCAGAATCACAGAAACACAGAGCTGAGACAGAGCTCAAGAGGTCATGGGATCCCTCTGATCAGACCTGTCTTTCTGGGCTGACACTCACCCAGACACAGAATCCCCATGCTGCAGCTTTACTTCTGCCCAGCAATCTATCCCACTATTACTTCCCTACCCCTACCTGACAATATTTTCCTTGAAATCAAATAATCTTCCCTGATTAAAATCATGTCAATCATCTTTTATTACCTGTTTCAAAGAAAGCAGATGATCACCCTTCATTTACCTCTTCATTAGACTGAAAAAAAAATCCGATTCTTTAACTTTCTGCATTCATCCTCTCATTATTTCTTCTGACTTGCTCTAGATGTTCCCCAGGTGGCTTGTACCTTCTGAGGCAGCATCTTCTCAGGCTGATCCCCAGCACTGCTGAGCAGAGGGGAGCTGTGTGTCCCAGAACCCACCCTCTGTCCCTGCTCTCAGGCACTTCTCTTTTCACATCAGGCCACTGTTGATTCATGCTCAGCTTGTGACATCTTCTCTTAGATATTATAACCTAAAAATGTGTATTCTATTTCATCTGTTAAAAGCTGTTTTTTGGGAGATGCTTTATCCTTCTCTCAGCCTTCCAAGGGAGAGGGGGGCAGATGCCTTCTGATAATGGCCCAGCCATTAAAACCAGGTGGGGCAGTGTTTCTTATCTCTTTCACCACCCTTCCATCCTCCAGGGGGACATCTTCTGATAATGGGCCATTAGGGCCCACCAATGACATGACACATTCCATTATCCCATTGTGAAATGCTCCACCCAGTAGAGGAGGAGCCAGCTGTTCCTAGCTAGATAAAAACTGGTACTGAGAAACACAAAGTATCCAGTTTTTTCCACTGGATTCCCAGAGGAAGACCAGACCCATCCCGTCACCACTGGACTTTCTACGGGAGCATCTCTACTCCACAGAACCACATCTGTTATTCCAGGAGGACTTATTTGGACTGCTTCCAACACCCTGACCACCAGGATGCCAGGTCATATCCCTGACTCTGTCAGGGTTTTTTCCCAGTATTTTTTGTTTGTTTCCTTGCTTGTATTTTTGCTCTACTACATTCATAATTTCCTTTTTTATTTTTTTTTAATATTCCTAATAAAGAACTGTTACTCCTATTCCCATATCTTTGCCTGAAAGCCCCTAATTGCAAAATTATAATAATTTGGAGGGAAAGGGGTTTACATTCTCCATTCCAAAGGAGGCTCTAGCTTTCCTTAGCAGACAACTGTCTTTCAAAACCAAGACAGAATTTGGTGCCCAATGTGTGGCACGAGGGCATTGAGAGAAAAAGGAATAACAGTCCTTAAGTTCCTACATTTTTGTGTACTGGATACCATGTGGTCTGGCTTACCCTGGTTCGGGTGGCATGTGGGTGTGGCTGTATTTCTCCCATTTGTGGGCCCTTATCTAAATATGGGCCCTATTACTAATGCTACTGTGGCTGTCATCCAGTTTGCTATATAGGTTAACAAGGTGAGAAATTAGTGGAATTTTAATTTCCTCTGGAAGGCAGGCACATGGATTCAGGGCTATCATACACTAACTGTGTGTTTCTGGGGTTACTTTAACAATGGTACCTATTGTGAAGAAATTACACTGGGGGAAATTTTTTCCCAACCCTTCACCCAGCTCTTTGGGTCTCCCCCACCAGTTTTTGAAGGGTTCAAATCTCTGAATGCTAATGATAGCATACAGTGGTTGGTGTTGCTGGTATGGCTGTTCTGTTTAGCATTTAGAGATAAGGAGAGACTGACCTGGATAACCACCCTTATACCTACCCCAGAGAATAAGGATACTGCCCCACAGCCTGACCCTGCCCCACAGGCTGCCTCAGAAATAAACCACCCAGATTGGGTGAAGGAGATATGTGAGATGGGTCAGATGCTGAGGGAGTACATTTCCCCTGTAGTAGCCTCATTAGCCCCAGCTGGTGGGAAACCCTCCCCCTGCCCCGACAAAGGAGAGTCTGATGGTGCAGCAGCGGAACCCACAGATGTTACAACCGTCCAGGTTCCAGCTGAACGACAGGGGCAGTCACAGCCAGCAGCAGTGGCCCCTGTGGAAACAAAGAAATCTAAGGTGAAATCAGCATGTCCAGGTAATAAGGATAAGAAAAGAAGGCCCTCACAACCCGTGGGGGAGCCACAGATTGAGATCATCACCAAGTCCCTGTTGTATGAAAGTTTCCGTAATCTGCAAAAAGATATTGTACGATGGGGGCGTAAGGCTTATACAACCTGGTTACTTTGGGTCTGCGACCTTATGGGTACAGGTGGGCAACTAGATAGTGGTGAGGCAAGGAATTTAGGACCCTTGACCCAGGACTCAAGTTTGAATCACATATTCTTAAGGGAGTCAGGGCCCCTTTCCCCTTCGGAGCAGCTTTTAATGAATGTAAGGGAGAGGTTTGTCCACAGAGGCAGAACGCAAGAGCACCATCATAGAATGTGCTGGAAGACCCTTGAGGAGGGGATCTGAAAGCTGAGAGAAGTGTCCGTATTGGAGGGACTCTTTGGGAGGGGTGGACAGCATGATAATGACCCTGACAAGGTTAGATGCACAGGGCAAATGTTGTGGAATCTGGCAACTCTAGGACCATCTCAATACGCCACATTCATTGCAACAATTAATGCTGAGGACAACCGAGAGACAGTGGGTTCTGTAGCCAAAAAACTCAGAAATTATGAGAGTATGATCAATGGCCCAATGCAGGCTCATGTCTCTGCTGTAGTTAAAGAACTCAAAGAAGAAATGAGGGAGATGAGGGAAGAAATGAGGAGGAACAGTTCCCATGTGGCACTAGTGCGAGTTACAGGCCCCAAAGTCAGAGTTCAACGTCCCCCAGCTAGAGAGAGAGGGTACACCCCATGAGGTGACCCATGGTTCTTTTGGCGTGACCATGGGGAAGACATGGGAAGGTGGGATGGAAAACCCACTTCTGTCCTGGCAGCATGGGTGCATGAGCTGAAAGAGAAACACTAACCAAGGGGGTTCCACTAAGATGAAAGTAGCCTCAGCCTCCCATCACCAAGCTCCCAGGTATTATAGAAGTGAGGAGGCTCTGACAGACACCCTTAAAGGATCCCCTACTATGTATTCCCAGGTAGGGAATAATGACCAGTGCTAGAGGGGGTCCTGCCTCTAGCCAGGAAAAGGCACGGGAAACCCAAGTCTTTTGGACTTTGTAGATCAGATAGCCTGGCACAGCAGAGCCACAGGAATAAAAAGCTTTGGTTGATACTGGTGCACGGTGTACCCTGATGCCATCAGGACATGTGGGGGCAGAACCTATTTCCATTGCCAGGGTGACAGAAGGATCACAGCAACTGACTCTGTTGGAAGCCGAGGTGAGCCTGACCGGGAAGGAGTGGCAGAAACATCCAATTGTGACCGGCTCAGATGCCCTGTGTATTCTGGGCATAGACTTCCTCCGGAACAGCTATTACAGAGACGCTAAGGGACTCAGGTGGGGTTTTGGAATAGCTGCTGTGGAGGCAGAGGGCATTAAAAAATTGAATACCTTGCTTGGACTGTCAGAGAACCCATCTGTAGTAGGACTCCTGAAGGTAGAAGAGCAACAAGTACCAGTTGCCACCTTTACAGTGCACCGCTGACAGTATCGGACAAATCGAGATGCCGTGATCCCCATCCAAAAGATGATCTGTGAGCTGGAGACCCAAGGGGTGGTCAGCAAAACCCACTCACCCTTCAACAGCCCCATCTGGCCTGTGCACAAGTCTGACGAAGAATTGAGATTGACTGTAGACTACCGTGCCTTGAATGAAGGGACTCCACCATTGAGCACTGCTGTACTGGACATGCTGGAACTCCAGTACAAGCTGGAGTCCAAGGCAGCAAAATGGTACACCACAAATGACATTGCTAATGCATTTTTCTCCATTCCTCTGGCTGCAGAATGCAGGCCTGTTTGCTTTCACCTGGAGGGGCATGCAGTACACCTGGAACCGACTGCCCCAGGGGTGGAAACACAGCCCCACCATCTGCCATGGACTGATCCAGACTGCACTGGAAAAGGGTGAGGCTCTGGAACATCTACAGAACATTGATGACATCATTGTGTGGGGGAACACGGCAATGGAAGTGTTTGAGAAAAGAGAAAAGATCATCCAAATTCTCCAGGAAGCCAGTTTTGCCATCAAGAAGAGCAAAGTCAAGGGACCTGCCCGAGAGATCCAGTTCCTGGGAGTAAAGTGGCAAGATGGACGTCACCAGATCCCCACTGAGGTCATCAATAAGATCACTGCAATATCTCCATCGACCAGCAAAAAAGAAACACAAGCTTTCCAAGGTGCCATAGGTTTTTAGAGGATGCACATTCCTGAGTACAGCCAGATTGTGAGTCCTCTCTATCTGGTTACCCACAAGAAGAACGATTTCCACTGGGGCCCTGAGCAGCAACAAGCCTTTGCCCAGATCAAGTAGGAGATTGCTCATGTGGTAGCCCTTAGCCCAGTGAAGACGAAACGAGAGGTGAAGAATGTGCTCTACTCTACAGCTGGAAACAATGGTTTGTCCTGAAGCCTTTGGCAGAAGGTGCCTAGTGAGACTCAGGGCCGACCACTGGGATTCTAGAGCCAGTTACAGAGGGTCCGAAGCCAACTACACTCCAACAGAGAAAGAAATCTTGGCCGCCTATGAAGGAGTTCAAGCCACCTCGGAGGTGATTGGCGCAAAAGCACAACTCCTCCTGGCACCCTGACTACCATTGCTGGGGTCGATGTTTAAAGAAAAGTTTCCCTCTACCCATCACACCTCCAATGCCACATGGAGAAAATAGATTGCTGTCATCACTCAGCACGCCTGTACTGGAAACCTAAATTGCCCTGAGATTTTAGAAGTAATTACCAGCTGGTCAGAAGGTGAAAACTTTAGTCTCATGGATGAAGAGGAGCAGGAGCAAGTAACACGTGCTGAAGAAGCTCCACCATATAATCAACTGCCAGCAGAAGAAACACGCTACAGTCTTTTCACTGAGAGTTCCTGTTCCATTGTAAGGATGAACCGGAAGTAGAAAGCAGCCATATGGAGCCCCATATGAAAAGGAGAAGGTGGATTGAGCCAACTTGCTGAATTCAAAGCTGTTGAACTGGCCCTAGACATTGCTGAAAAAGAGAAATGGCCAAAGCTCTACCTCTACACTGATTCATGGATGGTAGCCAGTGCTCTGTGGGGGTGGCTGGAAAGGTAGAAAAAGGTCAACTGGCAGTGTAGAGGAAAACCAGTCTAGGCTGCCGATGTGTCACAATCCACTCATACAAGTGGGGGTCGTGATGGTTCATTTACTGATCTCAGAGTGCAAAAACACAACACAGAGTGGATTTCAGTATTAAAACAAATGCACCTTTTATTGATTGACCATAGCAAATGCGATAGGAGGATTAAGAGTGAGAGAAAGAGATAGAGAGAGACGAAAGAGGGGATATAGCTACCAAATGTGGAAACGGAGTCCTCGCGGTCCGGTCGATGGGTCCGCCTGTCACATCAGGGAGAGTCTCTCAAAATCTCTGGTTAACTCAGGGATTTTTATTATAGTCCTCAATCGTGGCGGGAACAGCTAAGTCCACTGAAGCCACCGAGGGGGAACAGGTAGTCCATGTTCTCAGAAGTAGGCGAGAGCCATTGTCTTCCTTGGTCCAATGACCACACCTGCAGGCAAAAAATCTCGCTTTGATTAAGTCAGCCCCCACCTGCGGTAGTGGAACGCAAAGCGACAACACGGAGACAAGAGGTCTGTAGTGCAGATTTGCTCCCCAAACAGAGACGAGCCTGTTTATTTCTTTCATTTTTGTACATTTGTGGGTCTGGTTGTGGGTTGGCTTATGGGGTTACTACCCCTTCACCCCACTGTCCAGACTAGCTGTCAACCAACATTATTTTCAGGCTAGAAATAGGTAAACAAAGGACAGGGAATGAAAACAAAAGGTTTGTTTACATTCCCATGCATGAGAAAAGCGAAACACCGCTCCTAATATTGTGCAAAAACTAAAGAAACTGACTACATCTTATGAACAAGTAGAAGGCTTTAAAAAAAACTCAGAAAAACCAGGGTGACATCTCACCCTTTTAACTTTACAAAAAAGAAATCAGAAAAAGAAAAATGAACTAATTAACAAAAGGAATATATACAAATTCAATCACGGTCTGTGGAGGAATCGTCAGAGTGATCACTTGCTTCATCAGCATCTCAGTCATCACTCGAGGATTCATCCACTTGGCAACCTTCAAGTTGATCAAGGCTTCCACCTCACCTGTCGGCCGCATTCTGCCTCTGCAGTCACAGGTCAGGATGGACACACTTTGAAGGTAGCCAGGGTGTCCCAGTATCTATGGACACACACACGTACCCACGCCCCATAGCAATAAGGTCATAGGGTCCTTCCCATTGCTTGGTGACTAAATTTCGGACCCGTACCTTCGCTCGAGGCTGTTGCTCACCATCCGAAGCCTGCAGCGAGAGATGATGGTTCAAAATGACAGGATTATTTGAGTTCTGCGGCACCGTAAGGTGATTGATGGTGCACAAAGCCTTTGCCAACCGACTGTGAGGGGTTTCACCCAGCATTCCCCATTTCTGCTTCTGAAGAACGCGCTTGAGTGTACCATGATTGTGTTCTACAATCGCCTGTCCCGCCGGAGAATGAGGGATGCCAAAATTATGTGACACACCCCATGACTGTAGGAACTGCCGTACCTTCTGTGAGGCATAAGCAGGACCATTGTCAGTTTTCACAGCAGAAGGTATGCCAAGAACGGCAAAGGCCTGCCTCCAGTGGGCAATGACATCTCGGGCTTTCTCTCCTGTGTGAGCAGAAGCCCACATTGCAGAGGAGAACGTGTCCACCGTGACATGCACATACTTGAGCCGGCCAAAATCGGTGACCTGGGTGACAGCAGTCGGCCAAAGCTCCAAGGCTTTAGGGCCCCTGGGGTTAAGCCCTGCCGGCAATGGTGCACAAAGGGCGTGACAGTTGTCGCACGACTCGACAATCTCACGAGCCTCAGTGGCTGTCAGTTGAAACTGCTTCTGCAAAGTATGCGCATTTTGGTGGAAAAACCCATGCGATGCCTTGGCCTATGCGAGCACGTCAGGCTGAGGGGCTACCCACGCTGGGTTAGCCAACTTGTCAGCCCTTGCGTTAACTTCCGCTACAAATCCTGGCAAATTAGTGTGACTCCGTACATGCAGAATGTAATATGGATGAACTCTGGCCTGAATTGCACACCACAGGGCCTTCAGTAAATTAAACAAGGCAGGGTTACTGACCTCCTTCAAAACTAAACAACCCAATCACTGTGCAATGTCGGCAACATAGGCAGAGTCCATGATCAAATTGAAAGGTTCCTGGAAAAATTTCTCAAATGCCATGACAGCAGCCTTTAGTTCAACCAGTTGGGCTGACCCATCCTCATGGCCTTCCAAAACCTGCCACTCAGATCCATCCTGCCAGGTAACAATGGCTTTTCCTGTTTTGCCCAAACCGTCAGTGACGACGGTGGGACCTTGCACTGGCTCTTGGCTATTTTTGCGTCGTAGAGAAAATTGAGTATTTTTGGCCACTTGCAATAGCTTGTGGCTAGGCAGATGATAAGTGATCTGCCCTGAAAAACCCTCGAGAGCACTTTGCAGCGAAACATTGTTCGCATAGCTCCAATCAAATTCCTCCCTCTGAACCGGGAATATGATCTTTGAGGGGTCTGCACCCATCAATTGCAAACAGCGTTGCCGGCGCTTGATTATCAAGCGCTCAATCAATTCAAACAGCGCCGTCTTATGCAGCTGATGAGGCAGGAAGACCCATTCCAAGATGTGCAGAGGATCAGTCCAATCATCATTCCACTGGCAGATGATACCTGTAGGATGTAAATCAGGAGTGGTAATGAACACAGTGACATCAATGGAAGGTTCAATGCGGTACACCTGGCGAGCCAAAACAGCTTGCTGAACCTCCTCCAGCACTTTTTGTGCCTCAGGGGTTAATTCACGAGGTGACTTTAAATCAGTGTCCCCTTTCAACAATTCAAACAAGGGAGACAGTTTTGCTGTGGTCAGTCCCAAGTAAGGACATAACCAAGTGATAACACCTACCAGCTTCTGAGCATCATTCAGTGTCTTCACCGATTGCACAAATTGCACCTCCTGGTGACGGATTGTCCGTTCCAGAATTTTGACCCCCAAATATTTCCAGGGAGGTTGTTGTTTTACCTTTTCTGGAGCCACCTGCAGTCCATGTGAATGCAGAGCATTCAACAACTGAGGCTGTATCCTCAGCAGCTCATCCTGGGTGGGCGTCGCCACCAAAATGTCATCCATATAATGATAGACATGAGCATCAGGAAACTGCTTGAGAACTCCAGACAAGGCACGGGCTACATACCATTGGCATAACATTGGCGAATTACGCATTCCTTGAGTAAGAACTCTCCATTGATACCGCTGTGCGGGCTCTGCATTGTTTATTGTTGGTACCGTGAAGGCAAATTTTGGTCTGTCATCGGGATGCAGAGGGATTGTAAAAACACAATCCTTCAGATCCAGGATGAGGACAGGCCAGTCCACAGGAAGCATGGTAGGCGATGGCATACCAGCCTGCAATGTTCCCATGCCTTCCATCACGGCTTTGATCTTTCGGAGTGTCTTGGTTTGAAAAAGACAGGTGTCTGCTATGGAGAGGCAGGCCTCTCTAGGAAATGAGGAATTCAAATCCTTCCCTCCGTGTTATTATAATTTGGAAGATTAAAAAAAAAAAAAACCTTTTCGGTCAGAGCTATGAGGAAGGAATAACAGTCCTTTACTAGTAAATATAACAGGACAAACAAACAACAACAGCACTTATAATAACAGTGAAACAGAACTAAGAACCCCGAGGGCAAACGCCGGAAGCTCCGGAGCTCCGGCGCTGATGGCTGGAAGCTGGAAGCGGTGGATTGTCCTCGGCAGGCAGGGGGGTGCCCTGGCAGGCAAGGTGGGCAGTGCCGGAGAAGCCGCAGCAGCTGGTCTCGGGCTGACCTGGAATCCAACAGGGCAGCGAAGAAACTCCGAATTCCTGGGCGCTCCAACAGATGATAGAATTCCCAGGACCAGACTCCTCCGCTAGCTGTGGACTTCAGCCAGCTCTCAGTCGCGCGACCGTGCTCCCCCAGGAGAACCGAGAGAAAATGAAATCCTCCAACCTCTGCCCCCGGGAGCCTCCTCTCTCTCTCAAAACCAAGTGATCAACCTCCTTTGTCAGGTTAAGCACCCCTTAACTATCAGTACTTAGAGTCTCCTAGCAACTCTTGGGTGGGGGGGGGAAATTCTACAGGAAAACTTAACCCTCAACACGGAGGTCTTGTAGAAACCTCCATTTCCCAAACTTCTTTTTGATACAAAAGACAGGAGTGTTCCAGAGACTGGTTGATGGTTCCAGATGCCCCTGATCCAACTGCTCCTGTACACGTTCACGAAGGGCGATTAGCTTGTCATGAGGGAGGGGCCACTGGTTCTCCCAGATGGGTCTGTCCACCAGCCACTGTAAAGGAGGCGTGGGACACTCTGCGCCCTTCATCACAGTGGCCCCAATCAAAAATCCGTTCCCAATCGCACCCCCCACGCGGCCAAAACATCCCTCCCCCAGAGGTTCTGAGCAATCTCAGTAACATGAGGCCAAATTATGGCTGTCTGTCCCTCCGGGTTTGTGATGGCCATGGGATTCTGGCTCATGTAGCATTGCTTCGTTCCTCCTAAGTCTGAGATCGATGTCTTTGCCAGGGTCAAAGGCCACTGCGGGGGCCTAGCAGCCAGGGAGAGAATGCTCACGTCAGCCCCAGTATCTAGGAGGTCACGAAGGAGAATCTCCGATGACGTGGCACCAACCATGGAGACGGTACACAGCATCTCAGGACGCTCTTTGGTCAGGACAGCAGTCCAGTGCACTTGAGGTGGCCCTGTAGAGCCGAAGCCACCGTCTCCTCCCGACCGGTCCTCGGTTCTGGAAACAGAAGACTTAAAAGGAACAAGTTGAGCAATTCGTGTGCCTTTTGGGATAGTCAGAGGGGGGGTGGGTGTGGAGACCATTGCGTGAATCTGTCCCAAAAAATCAGTCCCAGGTGCACTATGATACCCTGAATGGTGGCACTGGACCTCCCCATCAAGAAGGCACTCATGCCATTACCCAAGGGACCAAAGGCATCCAGGGGAAACTTGTGTATTTTGTCCGAATCAATCACGACAGACTCGGCTGTGCAGACATCAACACCTGCTGAACCGCGGGTGCTGGCTGCAAGCCTGCTGAGCAGATCTCCATTGGTTGGGGCTGAGGCAGAGACATTTGTGTCGGCACGCGTCTCGCCTTCACGCTCTGCGTCGCGTTTCCCAAACTGCCCAACGGCTGACCATTCACATGCACTGTCGCCTTACACGCATTTGCATTGTGATTCAGCCTTCCATATCGTGCTCAATAAAACAAGACAGCTGTAGACTTCTGTGCCTTTCTGCCCTGTTTCTTCCTGGTCCGAGCACCCCCCTGCTGCTGTTGCACCCCCTGGGGAACGACCCAAGCAGGCTGCACAGCAGCAGCCACAGCTGGTTGCACAGCTGTAGGCACGGGAACCACCTGTTGGCTGGAAGGGGATACCTTTGCACAGGCCCCAACCATGTCCGACATGGATGGTTCCCTAGGAAGCGCTTCAAATATCCTCTTGCAAACTGCATTGCAGTTGCCCTGAGCAAGGGACTGAATCATGAGCTTCCTTGCTGCAGGATCACTCACCTGCTTCTCAACCGCAGCAGTCAGCCATCCTGCAAAGCACAGGAAGGGCTCATCAACTCCCTGGACAATCATTGCATAGGGCTGCTGTGGACTAGCCAGCTGTAAGGTCTGAACCAGGGCTGCCATGCCTGTTTGTTGGCACTGCTCCTGGACCAAGGGCTCATAACCAGCCTGCCCTTCGGCCCTGGTATAATTGCCTGTTCCCATTAGCATATTGATATTAACCATATGCCTAGGATCACCCTGACCCAGTGTCCTTATCCGTTCCACCGCTCTGACTGCCAACTGAGTCCATTTCTACTCAAAGAAGTCATATTCAACCGGTGGGAAAAGGGCTCGAGCTAAGCTCCAAATGTCAAAGGGTGTCAAAAGACTGGTATTAAAATAACAGAGAACCTGCATCACCTCAGCTGAGCCCAGACCATACTTCCCGACTGCATCACGCAATTCTGTCAAAGCCTGCCAAGCTAAGGGTTGATAGGTGTTATGAGTAGCACCCTGAAGGACAGGGAAGGCCTGAAGACCCTCAGATGAAGCAGCAGCACCTGCCTTATCCTGCCCTGTGGACCCCACAGGGTCAGAGGCAGGCACTCGGCTGGGGACTGGCTGAACCTCATGCACTGCAGGTCCTGCACCAGCACTCAATCCTTCAACCTTAGCCTTTACTTCGCCCCAGAACTGCCCGCCAGGGGTCTCTCAGCCTTACGGTCACCTGACAGGGAGGAAGCGTCCAAGCTGTGGACAAAGAGCCAACAGCGCGGGAACTTTTGCTCCTGTCAAAGACCGGCCGCATTCCGGCCGTGTCCCCGTTCGCGCTGAACTTAAACACCTCGCCGCCCGTAGCCGCTGCAACGCTAGCAGTGGGAAGCGGGGGCAGGGTCGGACCAGCCGCTGGCGCCGGGCCCGCCGCATCCTCAGCGGTGCTGGAGCCCGCGCCAGCCGCCGGAGACCGGTCAGGTGGCTCCGCGGCGGACACACATCCCAGCACGGCTGTGGAGCTTGTGCTGCATTCAGGCGGAGGCGGCAACCGCGCCTCCTGTACTGGCGGGGCCGCGTCGGCCCCTGCTGGCAGCTCATTAGAAGTAGCCGCATCAGAGCCTCTCCCCGCCCTGCGAGCACCGCCTGCAGCCCATGGGGCTGGTGCGGGAGGCAGAGTGTCTGGAACCCCCCCGAGAAGGGGTCCCGCGAGGGCCCGGGAGTCCGCGGCCCCCCCACCCCCGAGTGGGGCGAAGCTGTCAGCCCGTGCAGGGAGGCGGCGCCTGCCGAGGGACTGACCCAGACTGCATTCGGGAGCGTCCCCGCCCCGCGCTGCCGGCGGCGCGGGGGCAGAGGCGGCCAACGCAGCCGCCTCCGGGCCTGGCCCAGGCGGCAGAGCGGGGAGCTCCACGTCACCCGACCCCATCGGATATGTAACGGTCATGCAGCAGAACAGACAATGCACAGTGACCGAATCTCGGCCAAAAGAAAGCGGAGCCCGCATTTCCGGGCCGCCCCCACCAACGCCGGAAAGGCATGGAGAGGAGTGGCTCCGCCCCGCTCCGGCGGCTCCGCTGCATGGGGGCCGGCAGTACCGGCCCCGGGCTTGGCGGGGCTCTGCCCCCCCTCTGCCCGAGACCAGCGCCAGAACCCGAGGGGGGGAACCCCCCCACGCAGGAACGGGGGAGGAAGGGGAAGAATCACAAAGGAGCTGAAGTTCAGATTCCGGGTCTGACATAATGACCCCGCCCCCTTCCAGCTCTCCGTCCTGCTTCGGACTGGGGCTCTGAGCCGTCGAGCTGTAAGGGGTCGACTTAAACGCAGCTCTCTCAAATAATTCCACTGCAGCAACAATTCTGCAATTTCTTCATCATATTCTATATCAAGGGAGTCTAACATACACTCCCCCAGGAGGTACCACTCCCATCGACTGAGCACAGACCCAGGTGTGGGAAAAAACTCATGCCGTCTGTCCCATGCAAATAAACTCTGGAGTCCCTCCTGGGAGATCTGAGCGTTCTTTCTCTCCAAGAGATCTCCCCAAAGGTCCAAAACTAAGGAATCCTCCATGATAAACACAAAACAGGGAAAAAAAGGAAAGGAAAAACCTCACCAAACTGCTCGTCCAATCGGGGTCACCAGATGTCACCGAGACACACAAAGCAGTCACACACAGACAAGAGATTTTTGCAAGGCAGAGGTCCTTCCGATCCCAGCTCACAGCTGAGAGAGCGGAGAGAAGAAAAGCCCCTTTGTTTATTTTTACTTTTTATACATTTGTGGGTCTAGCAGAAGATTGGCTTTTTGGGGTTTCCACCCCTCAGCCTCAGTGGCCAGACCAATTGTCAGTTACAATTGTTTTCAGGTTAGAAATATGCAAACAACGGACAGAGAATGAAAAACAAAGGATTTGTTTATGTTACATCTGTGGGAAAGGTAGAAAACTGCTCTAATATTCTACAGTAACTAAAAGATCTGACTCCATTTATGAAAATCAAAAGGCTAATAAAAAAACTCAGAAAAGCCAGGGTAACACACTGGGGAATTTTGCATGCCCTGAGGCAAAAAAATTCCATTGATATGACTGCACAGGCTCAGCATTATTTATTGTTAGTACCATGAAGGCAAATTTTGGTCTGTCATCGGGATGCAGAGGGATCGTAAAAAAACAATTCTTCCCATCCACGATGAGGACTGGCCAGTCCGCGGAAAGCATGGTAGGCGATGGCATACCAGCCTGCAATGTCCCCATGCCTTCCATCACGGCATTGATCTTTCGGAGGTCTTGTAGCAACCTCCATTTCCCAGACTTCTTTTTGATACAAAAGACAGGAGTGTTCCAGGGACTGGTAGATGGTTCCAGATGCCCCTGGTCCAACTGTTCCTGTACAAGTTGACGAAGGGCAACTAGTTTGTCATGAGGGAGGGGCCACCGGTTCTCCCAGATGGGTCTGTCCACCAACCACCGTAAAGGAGGCGTGGGACACTCTGCGCCCTTCATCACAGTGGCCCCAATCAAAAATCCGTTCCCAATCGCACCCCCCACGCGGCCAAAACATCCCTCCTCCAGAGGTTCTGAGCAATCTCAGTAACATGAGGCCAAATTAGGGCCGTCTGTCCCTCCCGGTTCGTGAGGGCCACGGGATTCTGGCTCACCTAGCATTGCTTCGTTCCTCCTAAGCCCGATATCGATGTCTTTGCCAGGCTCAAAGGCCACTGCGGGGGCCAAGCAGCCAGGGAGACAATGCTCACGTCAGCCCCAGTATCTAGGAGGCCGTGAAGGCAAATCTCCAACAGCGTGGCACCAGCCATGTACACGGTACACAGCGTCTCAGGACGATTTTTGGTCAGAACAGCAGTCCAGTGCAATTGAGGTGGCCCTGTAGAGCCGAAGCCACCGTCACCTCGCAACCGGTCCTCAGTCTTGGAAACAGAAGACTTAAAAGGA
>JANEHK010000107.1:501958-513903 GCA_025960845.1 Tachycineta bicolor
GTGGGGGGGTGGGTGTGGAGACCATTGCGTGAATCTGTCCCGAAAAATCCGCATCCATCAGTTCTGTCAAAGCCTGCCAAACCAAGGGTTGATAGGTGTTATGAGTAGCACCCTGAAGGACAGGGAAGGCCTGAAGACCCCCAGATGAAGCAGCAGGACCTGCCATAGCCTGCCCTGTGGGCCCCACAGGGCCAGATGCAGGCACTCGGCTGGGGACCGGCTGAACACCACACGCTGCAGATCCAGCAACAGCATCAGCACAATCGCTCAGTCCTTCAGCCTTAGCTTTCAGCTCCCCCCAGAATCGCCCGCGGTCTCCGGGCCTACGGTCACCTGACGGGGGGGAGTGTCCACCAGGCTGTGGAGGAAGACCCAACAGCGCGGGGCCCTTTACTCCTGTCAAGGACCGGCCGCATCGGCAGTGTCCCCGTTCGCGCTGAATGTAAACACCCCGGTGCCCGCAGCCGCCGTAGCGCTCGTAGCGAGAAGCGGAGGCAGAGCTGGGCCAGCCACTGCTGCCGGGGCTGCCCCAACCGCAGTGAGGCTGGAGCCCGCCAGCAGCGCCACGGCACAGGCCGCCGGAGACCGGTCAAAGGGCTCCGCGGCATGCACACATCCCGATGCAGCTCGGCTGCCACCGGGGTTGCACCGGCTCCAGCCGGCAACCCATCAGAGCTGGCCGCGCCGGAGTCTCTCCCGACCCCGCGAGCACCGCCCCTCGCCATGGTCCAAGGGGCACGCGCGGGGAGAGGAGTGTCCAGGACCACCCTGAGAAGAGTCCCAGTGGGGGAGGGGCGGAGGCCCACAGCAGGCACCGTCACCCCCGAGCGGAGAGGAGATGTCCACCCACGGGGGTGGGGTCCAGCTAAAAAGGGACCGGGACCCCGCCTCTGGCGGCGTCCATGCCCCGCACGCCCTCAACAGGCTCGGGCGCAGAAGCGGCCAACGCACCCCCCGCTCCGGGCCTGGCCTAGACGGCAGGGTGGAGTGCACTGCTCCAACCGGTCCCATCGGATAGGTGATGGACACCACACAGTGACCAAATCCCACTCAAACAGTGGGGGCCGCTCCCTCGGGTCGTCCTCCTCCACCAACGCCAGAATGGCATGGAGGGAAGGTGGCAGCGGGGGTGGGGGGACTGGTCCTGGGCTCACTGGGGCCCCGCCCCCCCGCTGCACGAGCAGCGCCGACGGGCTGGGGACGCGCTCCCTCCCCCGGAGACCAGCGCCGGAGCCTGAGAGGGAAAGATCCCCCGACACTGCGACCGGGGAGGGAGGGGGAGAGTCTGTCTCACAAGGAAGCTGAAGTTCGGGCTCAGACAATACTTCTGGGTCTGATTTAATGACCCCGCCCCCCTCCAGCCCCCCCGTCCAGCTTCAAAACAGGGGAGGCAGCCCACGAGGTCTGCGAGCTGCGGGGGGGTCGACCTCAACACAGCTCCCCCAAATAATTTCCTCTGTACCAACAAGCGTGCAACCTCCACATCATACTCTGTTTTGAGGGCCTCCATCAGACATTCCCCCAGGAGGAACCACACCTCCCGACAGAGCACATCATCTGGCGTGGGAAAGAATCCACGCCCTCTGCCCCACGTGAACAGACGCTGAGGCCCCTCCCGAGAGACCTGAGTGTGTTTCCGCTCCAAGAGGTCTCCCCAAAGCTCCAACACCAGAGCGTCCTGCATAGCAGGCACACAACAGGGAAAGAGGGGAAGGAAAACCTCATCAGACTGTAATCTCACACAGACGGGTCACCACTTGTGGTAGCAGCACGCAAAATGATAACACAGACAAGAGGTCTGCAGTGCAGAGTTGCTCCCCAAGCAGAGAGAGAGGCTCTTTATTTCTTTCATTTTTATACATTTGTGGGTCTGGTTATGCATTGGTTCTGGGGTTACTACCCCTTCACCCCACTGGCCAGACCAGCTGTCAACCAACATTATTTTCAGGCTAGAAATATGTAAGCAAAGGACAGGGAATGAAAACAAAAGGTTTGCTTATGTTCCCATGCATGAGAAAAGCAAAACAATGCCCCTAATATTGTGCAGAAACTAAAGAAACTGACTCCATCTTATGAACAAGTAGAAGGCTTTAAAAAAACTCAGAAAAACCAGGGTGACGGGACAAATTGATAAGATCTTGAAAAATGGGACAGAAAACCAGTAAGCTGGATACAGGGAAGAAAAAAGAGTGTAAAAAATTACCAACGAGAATACCTCAAGATAACCCTCTGGGAGTTATGTTAGCTAACTGGGATAAAAACCCTTGTGCAAGAAGAAAGGACAAGGTAAAAATGATACAATTTTGCATGATAGATTGGGCAGAGAAAAAAATAAAATCTGACAATGTTTATTGGCCCAGATACGGCTCTTTTGAAAATTGGATTTGTCAGGCTCTAAATGTATTTGTAAATTCAAAGGAACCGTTTAATCCTGAAGAAAGAGAATATGCCACATGTTGGACAGGAGATTTTAGGAGAATCAAAATCTTTAAAGTATCAGAAACCCCCAAGATGAAACAAGAAAAGAAAGAGGGGAAAGAAAAGGGAGGGGAACAAGAAGAAAAAAAAGAGTGGGATCCTTTGCAGGTCTTGCCCCCTCCGTTCCCGCTCGCGCTCCCGCCGTTTGCGGCCGAGCCCGCTGTCCCGGGTCCCGCTTCAGTCCCGCCTGCCCCAGTTCCCATCCCAAGTGCTGACTCGCAGCCTGCGGCAGCTGCGCCAGTCCTCTCCCACACCCCAGCCCCGGCCCCACCGGTGAATTTGTCTACCCCGGCTGCCTGGTCCGTGGCTGCCCTAACGGCCATGCCGGGGGTCCCTCCTGACACGTGGTCTAAGACCACCGCCCTGACCGTGCCAGGGTCCCGTCAGTCCCAGCCATCGCATCTCCGATCGCTTCCCCCACTGCTTGATCCCCGGCTGCCCTGCCCATGCCGGCTGCGCTGGGCGCTGCCGCTGCTGCTTTGTCTCTGCCGGGAGCGGTTGACTCAGCGACCATTAGCCCCGTGCAGGCTGTCCACGCTCCCGTCTGGTATCCCCCAGAACTGCCCCCTCCCGGCAGCAAACCCCGCCTATGCTCCGCCCTTGGAGGACCAAGCCTCGGCTCTATGCCCTCCCCTCACCCCCCTTCCTGCCCTGAGCTCCGTTCCCTTGGTAACCACAGCTACGGCTCAGAGAAACAATTTCTCCCTAGAGATACCTTATCGAAACACTAGAAGTTCACTTAAAAGACAGCCCTCTCCTGATTCTTCCTTAAAACACGGGAAAAAGACTATAAAGGATAAAAACCAAAAATGGGATAAAGAAATTAGTCTATTTCCACTAAGAGAAGTCCCAGTGGGAGGGGGTGGAACAGGGTTTGTAAATGACCCCTTGATTTCTTTTGAGGTCATAAATTTTAAAAAAAGAAATCAAAGGAATTTTGGAGGATCCCACAGGTACAGTTGAACAATTAGACCAATTTTTAGGTCCGAACATTTATACTTGGGAAGAGATGCAGTCTATAATGAAAATAATATTTTCTCAGGAAGAAAGGCAATTAATCAGAGCAGCTGGAATAAAAGTTTGGGAAAAAGAAAACCCACAGGGGCCCCCTGGAGAAGACAAAATGCCAACTGCGCCTCCTGAGTGAGGTCAAAATAATGAGGAGGGGAGGGAACACATGAATGAATATCGTAATTTAATAATCAAGGGAATAAAAGAAGCAGCACCCCAAGGGCAAAATGCTAAAAAAGCTTTTGAGGCACAGCAAGAAAAAGAAGAATCTCCAACTGAATGGTTGGACAGACTTAGGAGAAATATGAAACAATATTCCAGAACAGACCCTGAAACTGATGTGGGAAAAGCTTTGTTAAGGATTAACTTTGTTACTAATGCCTGGCGACATATTAGAAAAAAATTAGAAAAAATTGAGGATTGGAATAATAAATCATTAGATGACATTAAAGGAGGCTCAGAAAGTTTATGTCTGAAGAGATGAAGAGAAAGCTAAACAGAAAGCAAAACTTATGGCAGTCACCATGTAAGAAAACAATTTCCAGAAAAATCAAAAAAACCCCACACAGGCACTACTTCTAGATATGAAGGTCCTAGAGACAGGGGAAAAGAAAAGAATAGAACCCCAATACAAGACAAGTTTCAGGAGTATTCCAGGAATGTCTGTTTTTACTGTGGGGGCGAAGGACATTATAAGATGATAAAACTTTTGAATTTTCTTGGGGAAAAAGGATTAAGGGTATGCAGTAGTTGAAAAAACATGCAAAAAATTGAAAAAGGAAAATTACCTTCAAACTGGTCAGCTCAAACCTGTGAATTATATGCTCTAAAAAAGGCATTGGAATATTTAGCACACAAGAAAGGAACTAATAATACTGATTCAAGGTATGCCTTTGAAGTAGCACCTTTAGAAAAATTTGGGAAGAAAGAGGATTACTTAATTCAAGAGGGAAAGGATTAGTACATGAGGGACTCATTTTAGAGATTTTAGAGTGTCATGGGTTAGTACAGTTTAGTTTTTTAGTTATAAAAGAATGTAAAATAATTCTCCAGGTCAGGACCTGGGAATTGCTTTAGAAGAGACAGAGACCTATCAGAGAATTAGTTAGAATATTGACATCTATTCTGACCACTGAAATTGTTAGCTGCGACTTTGGGAAGTACCATATAAAACCCCTTGATTTCTTCTAAGTGGGCCCTTTTCCTTCTTCTTTTGGCCAGAGAGAGACAGGTAACATCGAGCTAGGCCTGCTGCTCCCCCCTTTTTTGCGGGGGAAGCTGGCCTGAGGCCTGGCCGGATTCTATCGGCTCCCGGGTGAAGGGGGGAAAGAGAGGTTGCTGTTTTGTGACGGCTGCTTTCTTCAAATTTCCTTGGAGCAGAGAAAAATCTCTGTCGGGCCCCTGATAGGAGCTATGGGCACTATTTGGGCCAAGGCCACCCCGATTTACACCGAGGGGTGGGCTGAGAAGGCATTTATGATCTTGCCTGGGGTTTTTTTTTTGTGATTCTGGACTGCCTAAGTGCTTCAATCTCTGATGTTTCTGCGTGAGATTTTCTTTATCAGCTCGGCCTTGAACATCTAACACTACGAGCTACAGAGAGTGAGAGACAAAAACTGCGAGCAGATTTAACTCTTTCCTAGCAACATGAAGCTTCCAGAGCTTGGCCCTTCTCTAAGAGAGTAAGGAAAGACAGAGTGAACATAAAGAACATCAGGATGAAGTCAGTAGCAAGAGTGAAAAGACTATTAAGACAGAGGGTTGAAGAGTTAGTTGTTCTATTCTTACTTGAGCCATAGAAATGAACTCTATATTTAGGTCATTCCTGTAAATCATGGGAAAGATATCCATTTAGAGAGATGATTGTTTTTCGGGTAGATTTAAGCAAAGGTGTTTGTGAAGAACTAAGTAATATCCTATAAGATGCTTGAACAGAGATAAAGATGAGAAGCCCCCTGCGCGAGTGAAGAAGTGAGAAGATATCTCTATACCTTGAAGTGAAGAATCCTTTGTTATAGAGTTATTCATCTTTAGAAAGTAACACCCCAGTATGCAAAAGTCTAAGACCCATGACCCATAAGCAGCTTGGGAAACTGCTCCTGGGAGGGTCACAAAAGCAAGTTTCTCTGGGCAGTTGTTTTTGTGTCAGTTTAAAACCCACAAGAGAACTGTTCTAAGTTGTCAGTGGGATCCATGACTCAAAAAGACTCTTCCCCTAATGAATTGATAAAAGACTATTATCAGATAGTGAAACTGACTAAAAATTACAAGTTTTGTCTCTTTATGTTGTTTTATAAGAAAGTAAACAGTTTGTAAGAGGAGGGAAAAGTTTTTTGAAGTTTCATTCCATTTTAGTTTTTTTCCAACATTCTGTTTTTCTATTCTTTTAGTGTGTGTTAATAAACTATTTGTTAATTTTCAAGTTAAGCCTGCTTTGTTTTTCTCCCAGTCTCTCTCTCACAAAAAAAGTACCAACACCAAAATTTAGTAAACGTGAAACCACTACATTGAGTGGTGTTTCTGCCCAGTTTAAAATTAAAACTATGACATAGAGGCATTAAAACTACCTGAAGAAATAGCTATACTACACATTAAGGGTGTTGTGGTATCAGGCAGATTTTGGGGGAAACCCTCTCACGGGGCCCCCCTCCCCTCCCCCAACGGATTCGGGAAAAGACTTCCTCAGAGAGAAGTGGAAAAAACCTGTTTATTAAACAGGCAAAGCACTCCCAGCACAATACCCGATGACAAGAGCTTTGTGCTGCTTACGGAGGGATAACAAACTTAAAGAAAGTCTCCTCTTGAAGATAGTCACTGTGCTCTGCCGCTCCGTCTCCTCTGGCACTGGGAGAAAAGGAGATGTGCAGGGCTGGTCTTGGTGGGGTGGGTCCCCTGTGGAGGCCCCCAGTGCTTCCCCCAGGTCCTTAGTCCGGAGAGGTTGGAACAGTTCCGAGGAGAGGGCAAAAAAAGAAAAAAAGGAAGGAAAAAAAGAGGGAAAAAAAAAAAAAAAAAAAAAAGCAAAAAGCTTCAGCTATTCCATAGCGTCTAACTATGCTAGCACTAAACTAACTAACTGCTGGGGAAAAAAACAAAAGAGCTTCTTTTGTCTTTCAGTGTTCCAACTCCCCTGCTTCAAGTTCACTCTGAGAAGCAGAGTTTTCCTGGGGAAAAACAAACCACGCTTCCCCTCCCCTTTGCACCCAATAGAGTATTGGGGGATACACAGTCACCCTAGGACAAAGGGACACCAAAAAGAAGTGACCCCAGAAATTAGAGGAAATATTTTGGTAGATCAAGAAGCTAAGGATGCAGCAGAAAATGGAGCTGAAAGAGTTATGTTAATATTAACTCCAAATGAGGAAAAATTGGAAATCCCAAAGTTTAGTAAAGCAGAGAAAAAAAGAATTAAACAAGATAGGAGGAGAACAGGCTGAATCAGGGAAATGGAAACTTCCTGATGGAAGACAATTACTTAATAAAATACTGGCTAGAAAAATATTAGAAGACGTGCATCATAAAACCCACTGGGGTACTCAGGTTTTGTGAGATCATTTTTAAGGAACTATGGGTGCATTGGGATTTTTGGAGTAGCAAAGCAAGTAACTGAAAAATGTATAACTTGCCAAAGGATAAATAAAAAGGGGATGAGAAAAACAACATTAGGAGGTCGTGAGTTAGCTCTTTGACCATTTCAAAGTATCCAAGTAGATTTTACTGAACTTCCTCAGGTACAAAGATGGAAGTATTTATTAGTAATGACAGACCATCTAACTCATTGGGTAGAAGCAGTTCCCACTACCAAGGCCTTAGCCAACATAGTAAGTAAAACCCTTTTAGAACAGATTATTCCCAGATATGGAATGGTTAATAGAATAGACTCAGACAGAGGAACGCATTTTACATCAAAAGTGTTACAACAAATAATTCAAGCTTTAGGGATAAAATGGGAGTTACGCACCCCATGGCATCCACAGAGTTCTGGCTGTGTAGAAAGGGTGAACCAGACTTTAAAGAGACCTTTGACCAAATTAGTAGTTGAAACCCAAATGTCATGGGTACAATGCCTACCTTTGGCCTTATTGAGGATCCGAACACAACCCAGGTCAGACCTGGGAGTGTCACCCTATGAAATGATGTTTGGGTTACCTTTTTTGACCACCCAACATGAAAATGCTACCTATGAGGTAGGGGAAATAAGTGTTAAAGGATATGTTAACACCTTTGCAAAAACTCTTGAAAACTTACGGTTGAAAGGAATAATCCCTCAAACCACACCTTTAGACTTTAAAATCCATAATGTTCATCCAGGGGAATGGGTGCTAGTAAAAACCTGGAAAGAACAATCTTTAACTCCTCAATGGGAAGGTTCTTTTTAAGTATTGGTGATGACTGAGGCTGCAATCTGGACCAAGGAAAAAGGATAGATCCACACCAGCAGAATCAAAGGACCCGTAGAAGAACCTAAGGGGTGGACAATAACAACCGGGTGATACAAAATTGACTCTTAAACAGGGAACAGGTGGTAATGAACTAGGAAGACCCAAATGATCCAAGAAACACACACAGGATCACACCTAATTGGGAGATAAGGCCAAGCTTATATCAGTGGTTTCAAGTACTGCCTGGACAAGCTTTGAGACGCCTCATATACCCTCCTTGGGGAGGAATACTTCCACTCTGAACAGGAGGATCAGGACTGTTTCGGACAGAGAACTCTTGTATTCATGCCTTAGCCTGTGATTTATGCAAAGAGGAAGAGGAGTTGCAACTTCCACCAGTGCCAGACCAAATACCCTGTTTGATCCACCCAAATACCAGACATGCTAGCTGGGTTAAATGTAAATGTTTAGATCGTGGGAAGGATTGGTATTGTAGTTCACACAATCGACACACTTGTTTCAGGAAGTGTCAAGGGCCAACTCAATCTCCTATCCAGGTAGAATTCAAAGAAACTGAAATAATAACTTTGTTTTGTGTATGGGAATTATTAGTGCCTGTTGAATGGGAGATTCCTGAAGAACAGTGGGAAACGACAGTTAAGGAGTGTCAAAAACTATTTGCCTGGTAATTAGCTAAGAGGAAGTGACAAGGAAATAGAGGGCAAGACCAGATTGGCCTCTGTATTTGCCACCAAGAAGATCAAATACACCTGCTGTGGATTGCAACCCCATAGGCATGGGAGGTGGGAGTATAAGCCATACTGGACCTCTGTTACTCCTTTTTCTGTCACTCAGTTTTTGTCTTCTCCCTTTTGGGATATCAACAAGGCCATGCCACAGGTGTTACCAAAAGCTGTATATAGAAAAACACCAAGGTTCTTTTTTTTTATTTCTCACACTCATGTCAACAGTCACTGTTATAACCCATCCAAATTAGGCAATTGCATACATAAAGGGAAAAAGTACTGGATTGCAGAGAACTTAGGAACAAGTGGTAGCAGGATAGGAAGTCAGTGCCCAAAAGAGGAGAGATGGATTTGTTTTAACTACATTACTGGGCAAAACACACAAGATTTAGTAAAAGAGCAATTGATAAACAAAAAGGCTAAGTCAGTACAACCACCTAAACCTGTGCCAATCTCAATCGACGATTTGTATACAAAACTTGAACAGCAATTAGGAAAAAAAAAATAGATAACTCAAGGATGAGTAAAAATCTGTAGAATTGGGGGAAAGAATAAGTAGGGAACTTAACATAACCCGTTGTTGGGTCTTTGGAGGGGCTGTGATGTCAGAAGAATGGCCATGGAAAGGCAGCAGCTTAGGCCCAATTGAGCTCCTTAAGTGGAATCAAACAAGTACAAGTAGAAAAAACAGACCAGAAGGGTGGATTTTAAGCTCAACAGTGACAGGGGAAGAATGTCTCTGGCACACTAGGAAAAAGTTCCTTCATGAAGTAGGGAAAACACCCTGTAAAAGATATAATGTTAGTAACAAAACTTCTCTATAGTGGGTCCCAGAAGAACCAACAGTGTATTGGACCCAGGAAAAAGCAAAAAAAGGAAATTGTAAGTATGATAATAAAATCAAACTTTTTCATTGTAATGATACAGGCAAAAATCCTTACTGTGAAATTTCCAAATTTTGGGAGAATATAGATCAACAAAAATTTGATTATTAAAATGCTCCAGATGGCTTATTTTAGATATGTGAAAAAAAGAGCATACCCAAAACTCCCCTCTCGATGGAAAGGGAGCTGTACTCTAGGAATCATATAGCCAGGATTTTTTCTTTTACCAGGACATGATGGGGATCAATTAGGGATACCAGTTTATGAGGATCTAAAGATAAACAAAAGAGAATTGATTGGAGGATTCCAAAAATGGGGAGATGAGGAATGGCCCCCTGAACGCATACTGTAAACATATGGGCCAGCCACCTGGGCACAAGATGGGAGCTGGGGATATCGAACCCCAATCTATATGCTAAATCGTATTATAAGACTTCAAGACGCTGTAGAGATAATAACGAACAAAACTGGTCAAGCAATGGATTAATATCAAGGCAACAAACCCAAACAAGAGCGGCTGTGTATCAGAATAGGTTGGCTTTAGACTATCTATTAGCTGAAGAAGGGGGTGTTTGTGGAAAGTTCAATACATCAGATTGTTGTTTAAAAATAGATGACAATGGAGATGCCGTCCTGGACATAGTCAATGATATCAGAAAAATCGCCCACGTACCAGTTCAAAAGTGGAAATCAATGCTAGATACTAGCTGGTAAGATAACGTATTGAAAATAGAATGGTAGAAAAAGTTAGGCTTCTTCCTTTTATGCGCTACAGCTAGTCTAGTATTTCTTCCTTGTTTTATCCCATTTCATTCAGCTCACCAGTGTAGTACAAGGCATGCAATTAATGAACATTGACAAAAAGTTGCCTACAACAAAAACAACACAAAAGATTATGGTGTTAAAGAAACAAAATAATATAGCAGACCCCTTCAAAGAAGCAAGATTGATTTGTGAAAAAAAAAAGAGCAAATAATGAAAGCTGGAAAACAATGAATATTGCTCCAGTCAAATTAATTTTAAAAAGAAAGAGGGAGGATTGTGAAAAGTGCATATTATATGGCTCTATGCAAGATATTTACTATATGTATTATGTTGTATTGATTGTTAATGTTGTATTAATAGTTTGATAGTATGGTAAATGTAGTTTTGTAGTTAAAATGTAGTTTTTATATACCAGCCACAGGAAACCATAAATCTTTCAGAGAAAAAGAATATATGACTTCCTTATCAGAAGAGACGAACTTCTCCTGCCTTGGTCAGCCCCAACGATGCCACAGAGATTAAAGGAATATTGATAGAAGCATGCACAAATTTCAAATGGCTGAATTCAGGAAAGTGTGTCACATCTGTTTGCCAAATTTGTATTCTCGGCAGACCTCTTGGATTGACCCCTGTGTTCACATTAGAAAAAGAGCAACGTTGACAATCAGGACATGTAGCAATGATACTGGAAGCTCGTGCAGAAGTTAGTCCAAAAAGTCTTACTAAAGCTTGGTGAAAAAATGAGTGACTCACTCTGGCCTGTTCTACTTTGGTAAAACATGTTGCACTGGTAGGTTTAACAAGTCTGCCTGGGCATTGCCTTGGGCACATCGGAATGCAACCTTATATGCATCACAAAGTAAGAAGCAGTCCTTTGCTCTAAGAGAGTAACTAGTAGTTTCAACTGAAGCCTAAAGAAGGCTGACCTGAAAAAAAGACTGGACAAAGCTATAAAATAAAATATTAATTGAAAAGCCTCCAGGATCCACCTTGGGCAAGAAAGGAGCCTAACCAAGTGTCACGATCCACTCGTACAAGCGGGGGTCGTGATGGTTCGTTTTCTGATCTCAGAGTGCAAAACACAACACAGAGGGGATTTCAGCATTAAAACAAAATGCACCTTTTATTGATTGACCATAGCAAATGTGATAGAGGGATTAAGAGTGAGAGAAAGAGCTAGAGAAAGAGATAGAGGAAAGGGGGGGATATAGCTACCAAACGTGGAGACGGAGTCCTCGTGGTCCGGTCGATGGGTCCGCCTGTCACGTCAGGGAGAGTCTCTCTCAAAATCTCTGGTTAACTCAGGGGTTTTTATTATAGTCCTCAATCACGGGGGGAACAGGTAAATCTATTGAAGCCACCGAGGGGGAACAGGTAGTTCATGTTCTTAGCAGTAAGCAAGAGCCATTGTCTTCTTGGTCCAATGATCACGCCTCCAGGCAAACTTCTCGCTTCGGTTAAGTCAGCCCCAGCCCCCCATATTAGGGTTGTCAGGGTCTCATGTCTCAGTCCTTGAGAGGGGCTTTATATAGGGGTCTCAATCTCAGTCCTTGGAAGGGGGTTTTGATCTCTGTCTGTCACTGTGGTTGCAAAGCAGATGAAGGATTTTCTGTGGGGGACCACCAAAGTTACCCCTGAAAGTTCCCTTGGCCAAGAGGTGGGGAAATTCATAGGCTATTGTC
>JANEHK010000107.1:513913-525262 GCA_025960845.1 Tachycineta bicolor
TGAAAGTTCCCTTGGCCAAGAGGTGGGGAAATTCATAGGCTATTGTCATGAAGCAGGGACCGTGAAGCAGATGCAAACTTCAGGTACAGAACTGCCATTACACTGCTCAAAGCCAGTGTACCGTGGCATGGTGACACAGGAAAATGCACCTGCAGATGATTGGCAAGCATCCACCTCAAGCAGGCCAGAACTGCAGTGGGGTCCCCGGGGTCCTTATGATGATTGTGAGGCAAAATGAGGGGAACTTCAGACAGACTCTTACATCAAGGCTGCACCCAGAATGGTCACAAAAGAAAGTTGTCTAACTGGTCACAAGATCTTACATTTTCATATGTTTTGATCCATTTGCATATTGGGGTTTAACTGTCCAATTACAGCTTCAGGTTGTGAGGTCCCATCCTTCTTGTTCCTCCCTTCAGTCCACCGTTGTTTGTGCTTTTGGACTGCAAGTTGTCCTTAGTCTCCAGCAGGAAAAGGATTTGTTTTATCAACCTACTCTGTGAAGAGAGCTTACTGGCACTTAATATGAGGCTCAGAGCTACATCCCTAGGCAGCACAGAATCTGAAAATATGAAAGCTAAAGCTTAAGGCATCATAACCATTAAAAAATAATGTAATTTTTAACTTGTTTTAAGACAGAAGCTTCTGCTCTAGACACAATTCCTGCAACATAGGTAGAGTCAGTTATTAGGTTAAAAGGTGTGCCGAATTTCTGAAATACCCTGACCACAGCAGCTAATTCTACAATCTGCGGAGACCCTTTGACAACAGCAGTGTCAGATTGCCAGGTTCCGGTTTCAGAATCCATCCATAAAATCACTGATTTGTGGGTTTTCCCAGAACCATCTGCAAATATTGTCATAGTTTGCAAAGGACTCTCACTTCTCTTTGGCTTTGGGAGCAAATTAAAAGAACAGCTCAACATTTTGTGCTTAGGCAGATGGATAAATATCTGACCTGGGTAATCTGCTAAGGCAATTTGCAATTTTTTCAGATTTCTGTAGCAACCAGTTCAAATAGAGCATTGTAAGAGGTAAATAGATACGATCAAAATCTTTCCCAGCCAAGGAGGTCAGTCTTTAACAAGCTTTCACAATTAACATGGCCATAAGCTCATCTTGCATGGAAATAGTCTTGGGCATACTACTGGGCAAAAAGACCCATTTGATAATTAGCAGAGGGTCTGGTTTTTCTGAGTCTCCCTGAAATATCAAGGCATGAGGCTGCCTGTCAGGGTTTAAAACAATTAACCATAGTGGTAACTCTGGAGCCCAGTGAGCTGATTGCCTCTGAGGGATAGCAGCAGCTATCTTTTGAGGTGCAACTTGTGATTTTGTGTTTAAATGTCTGGGTGATAAGAGGTCAGGCTCTCCCCTTAGCAGGGCAAAAAATTACTCCAAATCTACATCTGAAATTCCAAGCACGGAATGAGTCCAGATTACTGTTCCTATCAATTTTTGTGCATCATGCAGCATTTTGATTTCAGTTAAAATTTGCAAAGGTTGTGCTGAAATAGAATGCATTCCTATACACCAGCCCAGATATTTCCATGGAGATGTCTTTTGAACCTTTTCAGAAGCAATGGTCAGGCCCGCTGATGTAACAGCCTGGCTGACAGCCTGCACTGCTTCTTCCATTCAAACCACAGTTTCTGCAGAGATAAGAATATCATCCATATAATGATACAATACAACATCAGGCATATGTTCTCGGATTGGGCTCAGGGTCTTTGCCACATACCACTGGCAAATAGTGGGGCTGTTGCGCATGCCTTGGGGTAATACCGCCCAATGATATCAAATTAGTGGCACCTGCATATTAATGCTCTGCACAGAAAAGCTGAATTGGTGCATCATCTGGATGCAGAATATCAAAGAAACAATCTTTTAAATCAATTACTGTCATATGTCAGTTTCTGGGGATCATGGAGGGGGAAGGGAGCCTTGGTTGAAGGGCCCCCATTTCCTCCATTACCTCATTTATTTTCCTCAAGTCATGCAACAGCCTCCACCCCCTAGACTGCTTCCTGATCACAAACACGGGTGAATTCCAAGGGCTATTAGATGGGACTATGTGTCCTTTTGTCAGCTGTTTCTGTACAAGTTCTTGTAATACATGCAGTTTGTCTAAGGACATGGGCCATTGGTCCACCCAAACGGGATCAGAAGTTTTCCAAGACAATTTGGGGGTGTTGTGCGCCCCAATGACCCCTATACAAAATTTGACTGCATAAAAATTCCCCACTGTGTCATAACATCTCTGCCCCACAAGACCAGAGGGACAGACAGCACAAAAGGCTACACAATAGTGATTTGATTTGTCCCTCAGGTCCTGTGATTTGTACCAAGTGTTGGCTCTGATGGCTTTGACTGTTCCCACCCACACCTGAGAGTAACAGGCACAGTCGTTAATGACCAATCACTTGGCCACAGGTTTTTTGAGATAGACTGCACCAGTATGGATGAGACCTGTTAAAATTAAGTCTTTGCCTTTCGTAGTCACTTTGCATTGGCATATGGGACGCTGAAATCTAATACGCTATGTCCAGAAAATTTGTGGGGCCCCTGTGGAAACAAACCCACCTCCTCTCTGTTCAGCTATCGGGGGTGCAGATAAGGGGGCCGCCGGGAAAGGTATGAGTTGGGCTATATTGCTCCCAGGCTGGCACTGCACAGGGCAGCTGGGGGGGGTCCAAGCCATGATCTTTATCTCCCCAACCATGTCAGAATCAATGAATCCTGGCAAAATAAAGTCCTGTTATCCAGTTACTGAGGTGCTCGGTCTCTCTCTCGGAGCCCCCCGGCTCCCTTTTTGCCTTGGATAGCTTGAGAGACAAACCACAGCTGGAAGGAATTTTCCCTTCAGGGCCCTAAAGATCCCAGAGTGGCTGTGAACCTTTTCCTTTAGAGAGAGCAGGTGTCTGATGATGGCAAAAGAAAGGGTCTGCACTTTAACCGGGGGGAATCGGGGCTTTATTCAGTCTTTCTCCTGTGGTCCTGCCCCCGCCTGGGTCAGGAGCCCAGTCCCTGTCCCCAGGCAAGAGGATTTTTTCCACATGCTTTCCTGGCTTTTATCCAGGGGGAAGGGGCTAGAGGCAGGGACAAGCCACTACGCAATCAGGGATAAGGTGGGAGTGGAACAAAGTTGGATTACATTCCAGTGTGGGAGAATGGGCAGGGAAAAGGAGCAGGGACAAACTTCGGGATGATACAATTTTCAGGGGAACAGGGGAGTACAGAAGAAACCATTACAAAACCCAATATAGAAATGAAATACAATATAAACCCAAATAATGCACAACAACAGAGGTGGATGATCTACCTATAAGCAAGGCGTGGTAACCAGGTAGCAAAGGTCCATAAATTCCTGTGGGGAGACAAAAAACTGAGCAATCAATGTTACTGTCTTATTGGTTGAAGTGTCCAATCCTGCACTTCCTGGGGTGACTGCGCATAGGTTGGCGAGGGTCCAGTGGGTGGGGGCTGGGCCGGCTGGAAGCTGAAAGTTGCTCCTGGTTGCTGTACCAGCTGCTGCACTGGCTGTGGGATTTGTGTCTTCGCTCATTGCCATCCCGCACTGGGAGATGAGTTTCCCTGTAAAGGCTGGCCATTTTTGTGAAATTTAGAGTGACAAAAATTAGCAAAGTGAGGACCTTTCTGGCAGCAAGGGCATATACCCAGGGCTTTGGATTTTTTTTAATGTACTCAGGTTCCCCACAGTCAAAGCAAACCAACTGCTTTCCAGGTACTAGTTTCAAAGGAGCGAAAGTGTCAGCTATGCCTTGCCCCACAGCTTGATAGGTTATTGCTGCAGTGTGTTGCAATGTCCCCAGATGATTGCAGGCTTCTATCATTTGAAGCAACGTGGGGTCGGGGGCAGCGGGGGCGGGCAGGATTTTTAAGAGGTGCTTACAATCATCATTAGCATTTTCTATAGCCAGTTTGAGGATTACAACTTCCCTTGCTTGATCATTATAATTTTGTGTCTCCAGTGTTTGTTTTAATCTGTCCACAAACTGCATGTAGGGTTCCTGGGGAGCCTGCTTAATATTTATGAAGGACTGTTGCGGGGTTTGGGGTTTTGGCATCAGGTACTTTAAGAAATGCAAAATGAGCTGCCTCTGTGATCCCTTCCAGGGCTTCTCTCAGTAAGGCAGCTTGCCCATTAGGATCGGTATGCACCCACTCCCCCGCTAGGTGGTTCAATAGTTAAGGCAACCAGGGCTTGGTTTGCATGCCCAGCATATGTTACAATTAAATTCTCCAGTCATTTTTTCACTGTGCCATGAATATTGTATATTGTGTCAAGGTGAACAAAAGATTTGCCAAAGATTTAATGTCATGAAGAGTCATGAGGTGAGTGGTGAAAGTTGCTCTTAATAAATTAGTGGTTAGGGGCCCCCAGACTATATTCCGCTGTGGTATGGTGCAGTTCCTTTATTTCTGAGGGGCCTAAGGTCTCCTATTGTGGATTCCCCCCCTCGGGCCGAGTTGCACGGGGGCTACAAAAATTTCTGCCACAGTATCAAAGTCTGTGACCTTTAGGGCTTTCTTTTTTATCCATAACCAATTACTATGTGTATCAGAAAGGAATAAGTACAGATCTTTTTGGGGGCCAGGGTCGAAAGACCCTCTGTCACTGCTAGTGTCAGTGTCCACATAAGCGATAAGTGTTCAGCGGCTCTGGGGTCGCTGGTGGGATATTGGTAGGGCTGTAGGTGGCAATGGGGCTTGTCCTAGGGTAACTTTATGATGCTTGTATCCCCAGTCATCTGTTCTGTTTGTGCTGTATATTGAGTTCTGTGCCTTTAAGACTGGCTCTAAGAGCAAGGAGAAGCGCGGAGTTTGTTTTGAGAAAACTGCCTGACTCCTCCACATTCTTCTGCGGACAGGGTGTTCAGCGGAGGCTTGGAGAGACTGCAGGACAGAGATATTTTTGAAGTTCCCAGAACTGTTTTTTCCCTTTTTCTTGGGACTGTTTAAACATGCTCTGGACTGAAAACCCAGGGGAGCACCGGGGCTTGCACCTGCGGCCCACCAGGGCCTGGACCTCAGCATTTTCCAGCAGTGCCGGAGGGACTGGGACTGATGAGAGACTGAGAGAGAGCTGAGCTCCACCCATGGCAAGAACTTTCTCAATTTACCATCTCACTTCAGAACGAGAGGTTTTATTGTTTCATATTATTAATTCTTTATACTTGTATGCACTTTGTTTGTTAAGTAAAATAGTTTTTTCCACTTTTCTCCAAAGAAGTTTTTTTACCGGACCGGTTGGAGGGAGGGGCCACTTGGGTTTGCTTCCCAGAGGGATCCTATTCAGGGGTTTTCTCCCAAATTTGTCCCTAAACCAGGACAATACTTTTTATTGGCACCCACTGCAGGGCTCGAGAGAGTGGAAAAAACTTGTATTGATTATTATTAACTGCATTTTTGGTTGTCCTTTGTGTGGGGATTAACAGTCAGTGGTCATGTTGCTTCTTGAATTCCTAATGTCTCTTAGAATGGAGTAATTTCTGTGTTTCTGTTCCCTAGTCTTTTTTGATGTTTTGATACTTTTCTGGTCCCTAGGTTTGTTTTCTTATCCAGAAATAGCTCCAATATTGTCCCTAACATACAGCTTTTACACTAGGGACACACAAACTAGAATAGCTATTTTGTTGGGCTCAGTGATTATGGTTTACAGGAAGCTTATAAAGGCACTGGAGTTTGTTCCAGGTATGTTTGGTTTATGTTTTTTTGTCCTACCCTGCGTCCTAGTTCCAGCAGCATGTTTTGGGGATTTATCTACAATTGCACCCAGTTTGTTAGAGGAGGAGTAGGGGATGAGGCTCTTCAGCCTCTACTTTCCTTCTTCTCTTCTGAGTTGGTTACATCACTTTTGGAGAATGTTCAGGGTCTCCTGAATGTTAAAGACCCCACCTTCCTGGTATTTCACCTGGTGACTTTCCTCTATACAGTTTGTAGCTTTTCTAGAATGAGTCACACGCTGCTAAACACTGTAGGGCAGCAGACAGAGGCAGGGGAGCAGGGAGATAAATCAGTCCCTCAGGCTGCAGCCAACCCCACAGCTACTCAGGTTGCAGCTAAACCAGACAGTGAGGCTAAGACACCAGCAGTTGCTGCAGTAAAGAAGGGAAAGAAGCACACGCACAAAACCGATCGACCAGTAGACGATGATTCAGGTGAAAGATCCTCAATGCCTCCTGACACCCAATCAGGAGCCAAACCAACTGACACACAATCAGAAGCTGAAGCAACTGATGATACACAGTCAGAAGCCGAACCAACTGATACAAAATCAGAAGCCCAACCAACTGGCACAAGATCGGTAGTCCAACCAACTAGCACAGGATCAGGAGGCCAACCAACTGCTACAAGATCAGGAGATACTATTGAGTCCTTTTCCCTGAAGGACCTGCGTGGCCTAAGAAAGGATTAAACTCAAGGACCTGCTGAATCTATAATTGGTTGGTTAGTCCGTCTTTGGGATCCTGCAGGCGAGGCTAAAATGCTAGATGGCACTGAAGCAAGGCATTTAGGATCCTTGTCACATGATCCAGTTATTGACCAAGAAATTATGAGGGAGGCTCACTCTTGCAGTCTCTGGGAACGGGTCCTGGGAAGTGTAGCACAAAGATATCTGTGTGCCGACGATCTCTATATGCATCAAACCCAGTGGAAAACCATTGAACAAAGGATTCAGCACTTGAGAGAAATGGCAGTGGCGGAGATGGTCTTCTCAGATGACCTAAACACTAGGAACCCTGACTTGGTACCATGTACACCTGTGATGTGGTGAAAACTTGTACGACTTGGGCCACAAGAATACTCTTCTGCTTTAGCAATAATGAAGCGGTATGATACAGAGGAGACTGTGCTTGATATGGCGAAGAAGCTCCGAGCATATGCAGATGCCGTACATGGTCCAACACATGCAAGAATCTCATCTCTGGAAACACAGGTGAGGGGATTAGCAGACAAGATGCAGGAGAATCACAAAGAACTCAGGGAGGAAATGAAAGAAGACATTCTCCAAATCTCTGTAGTACAGGTCAGAGGTTCTGGCACCACACGCAAATGTTCCCCAGATAGAGATGGAAAAGGCATCCCACGGGCTAAGCTGTGGGTCCTCTTGCGTGACTGTGGAGAAAACATGAAAAGATGGGATGGAGAATCTACTGATGCTATGGCACAATGGCTGCATGAATTGTTGGATGGCAAGACTATGAGAGGAAGTTCTACCAAGAAGGAACCAGCTCAAATTACCCAGGGAAATAAGGATAATCAGGCTTAGAAGGGCCCTGCCTCTAGCCAGGTAGAGGCTAGGGAAAACCATGTCTTTTGGACTGCATGTATTCGTTGGCCTGGCACATCAGAACCACAAAAATATGAGGCCTTAGTTGACACTGGTGCACAGTGCACATTACTCCCATCAAGACATGTGGGGGAAGAATCTGTTTCCATTGCTGACGTGACAGGGGATTCACAAGATTTTACTTTGGTGGAAGCTGATGTGAGCCTGACTGGAAATGAGTGGAAGAGACACCCTATTGTGACTGGCCCAGAGGCTCCATGCATTTTGGGCATAGACTTCCTCCGAAATGGGTATTTCAAAGACCCAAAGGGATTTAGGTGGGCATTTGGGATAGCAGCTGTAGAGACAGGGGGTGGTAAGCAGTTGAGTATCTTGTCTGGACTATCAGAGAACCCATCTGCTGTAGGTCTTCTGAAGGTGGAAGAGCAACAAGTGCCAATTGCTACTTCGACAGTGCATTGCCGACAGTACAGAACAACTTGAGATGCTGTGATTCCCATCCACAAGATGATCTGTGAGCTGGAGACCCAAGGAGTGGTCAGCAAAACCCACTCACCCTTCAACAGCCCCATCTGGCCTGTGCGCAAGTCTGATGGAGAATGGAGATTGTAGACTACCGTGCCTTAAACGAAGTGACTCCACCATTGAGCGCTGCTGTGCCAGACATGCTGGAACTCCAGTACAAGCTGGAGTCCAAGGCAGCAAAGTGGTACGCCACAATTGACATTGCTAATGCATTTTTCTCCATTCCTCTGTCAGTCGAATGCAGGCCTCAGTTCGCCTTCATGTGGAGAGGAGTGCAGTACACCTGGAACCGACTGCCCCAGGGGTGGAAACACAGCCCCACCATCTGCCATGGACTGATCCAGGCTGCACTGGAAAAGGGTGAGGCTCCGGAGCACCTACAATATATCAATGACATCATTGTGTGGGGGAACACAGCAATGGAAGTGTTTGAGAAAGGAGAGAAGATCATCCAGATTCTCCTGAAGGCTGGCTTTGCTATCGAGAAGAGCAAAGTTAAGGGACCTGCCCGAGAGATCCAGTTCCTGGGAGTAAAGTGGCAAGATGGACGGCATCAGATTCCCACTGAAGTCATCAATAAGATCACCACGATGTCTCCACCGACTAGCAAGAAGGAAACACAAGCTTTCCTAGGCATCATAGGTTTCTGGAGAATGCTCATTCCTGAGTACAGCCAGGTTGTGAGCCCTCTCTACCTGGTCACCCGCAAGAAGAACAATTTCCACTGGGGTCCTGAACAGTAGCAAGCCTTTGCCCAGATCAAGCAGGAGATCACTCATGTGGTAGCCCTTGGCCCAATCAGGATGGGACCAGATGTGAAGAACGTGCTCTACTCTGCAGCCGGGAACAATGGTCTGTCCTGGAGCCTTTGGCAGAAAGTGCCTGGGGAGACTCGAGGCCGACCACTGGGATTCTGGAGTGAAAGCTACCAAGGGTCTGAAGCCAACTATACTCCAACAGAGAAGGAAATCTTGGCTGCCTATGAAGGAGTCCAAGCCTCCTCAGAGGTAATAGGCTCTGAAAAACAACTCCTGCTGGCACCTCGACTACCAGTGCTGGGATGGATGTTCAAAGCAGAAGTTCCCTCTACCCACCACGCCACCAATGCCACATGGAGCAAATGGATTGCCCTCATTACACAGTGTGCCCGTATTGGAAACCCAAATCGCCCTGGGATTTTGGAAATAATTAAAAACTGGCCAGAAGGTAAAAACTTTGGTCTCACAGATGAAAAGGAACAAGAGCAAGTGACACGTGCTGAAGAAGCTCCATCGTACAACCAATTGCCAGCAGAAGAAACACGCTATGCTCTTTTCACTGACGGTTCCTGTTGTATTGTTGGGATGAAACAAAAGTGGAAAGCAGCTGTACGGAGCCCCACACGACAGGTTGCACAAGCTACTGAAAGAGAAGGTGGGTCAAGCCACCTGGCTGAGTTCAAAGCTGTTCAATTGGCCCTGGACATTGCTGAAAGAGAGAAGTGGCCAAAGCTCTACCTCTACACTGATTCGTGAATGGTAGCCAATGCTCTGTGGGGATGGCTGGAGAAGTGGAAAAAGGCCAATTGGCAGGGTAGGGGAAAACCGGTCTGGGCTGCTGATGAGTGGAAGGACATTGCCACTCAGGTAGAGAAGCTACCTGTCAAAGTCCGTCATGTAGATGCCCATGTCCCCAAGAGTCGAGCTAATGAGGAGCACCGAAACAATGAGCAGGTAGATCAAATTGCAAAGATAGAAGTGTCAAAGATAGACTTAGATTGGCAACACAAGGGAGAGTTGTTTTTAGCTTGATGGGCCCATGATGTCTCAGGTCACCAGGGCAGAGATGCCAGTTATAAGTGGGCATGAGACCGAGGGGTTGATCTAACCATGGACAGTATTTCTCAGGTTATCCATGACCGTGAGTTGTGTGCTACAATCAAGCAGGCCAAGCGGGTGGAGCCCCTATGATATGGTGGGCGATGGTCCAAGTATAAGTATGGGGAAGCCTGGCAGATTGATTATATTACACTGCCCCAGACACGCCAAGGCAAGCGCTATGTACTCACAATGGTAGAGGCCACCACAGAATGGCTGGAGACCTACCCTGTGCCTCACGCTATGGCCCGTAACACCATTCTAGGCCTTGAAAAACAAGTTCTTTGGAGGCATGGTACCCCTGAGAGGATTGAGTCAGACAATGGAACTCATTTCAAGAACAGCCTCATCAACAACTGGGCTAGGGAACATGGCATTGAGTGGGTGTACCATATCCCCTATCATGCACCAGCTTCAGGGAAGGTAGAAAGATACAATGGACTGCTAAAAACCACCCTGAAAGCACTGGGTGGGGGATCATTCAAAAATTGGGAGCAGCATCTAGCAAAGGCCACCTGGTTAGTTAACACCCTAGGTTCCACCAACAGAGCAGGCCCTACCCAATCCGAGCCCCTACATACAGTGGATGGAGAGAAAGTCCCAGTAGTACATGTAAGAGGTTTGTTAGGGAAGACAGTTTGGATCAATTTTGCTTCAAGTACGGAGGATCCCATCCATGGGATTGTCTTTGCTCAGGGGCCAGGCTGCACATTTTGGGTAATGCAGAAAGATGGAACCACACGATGTGTACCCCAGGGAGATTTGATTGTTGGGTGAGAACCGTGTGTAATTATCGCTGTGTGCTGAATGGTACTGCCACTGTATGTAGCTGTATATTGCATATTGTTTTTATATAGATATATGTGTGTGTAGAGCTAGAGTATATGTTAGTTCCCTGGACTGGGTTTATTTTATTTTTTTTTTTTTTTCTTTTTCATGGAACTGTTTAAACCTGCTCTGGACTGAAAACCCAGGGGATCATGGGGGCTTGCACCTGCGGCCCACTGGGGCCTGGACCTCAGCATTTTCCAGCCGCACCAGAGGGACTAAGACTGATAAAAGACTGAGAGAGAGCCAAGCTACACCCATGGCAAGAACTTTCTCAATTTGCCATCTTACTCCAGAACAAGAGGTTTTATTGTTTCATATTATTAATTCTTTATACTTGTATGCACTTTGTTTGTTAAGTAAAATAGATTTTTCCACTTTTCTCCAAAGAAGTTTTTTTACTGGACCGGTTGGGGGGAGGGGACACCTGGGTTTGCTTCCCGGAGGGATCCTATTTGGGGTTTTTCTCCCAAATTTGTCCCTAAACCAGGACCTTGCCCTTACATCTTGTATTAATCAAAAACTCTTACCATCTGCTTTCTTAACAGCTAAAATTGGGGTGTTGAATTTGAACTCACATTGTACTAATAAACCATGTTGCAGGAATTTTTCAATTACAGGTGACAATCCCTTACAGTTTTCTAATTTCAAAGGGTATTGGTTTTTCCTCACCCGGTATGGCTCCTGGTTTTAGTGCAGTAGTCACTGGTTCTGCTCATTTGGATCTTCTTGGGATATCACTGGCCCATACTACTGAATTTGCCACATTTTCAACTTCAGCATGGATTTCACCAAAGTTTCTTAAGGATGAGGTTAAAGAATGTGG
>JANEHK010000107.1:525362-541218 GCA_025960845.1 Tachycineta bicolor
CGGGGCTGTCACCCCAGGGGAACAGGTTGTGGTTCCACCCCTGCTCCTTCAAGAAATAGCACCTTGAGAGCATGAAAGTACCCGCTCGGGAACAGAAAGTCTTTTAAAACATCTGAGGAAGGTAGCAATAGGAAGGGGAATGACTGCTATTGTACAATCTATAACAACCCTGACACGAGCAAAAGGTTATGTTAGGGATAACAAAAACAGATCTCCTGGGAGATTGTTGGCAAATGGATTTTGCTGAGATGCTACTTAAAGAGTAATACAGGTATGTATTTTTATTGGTTGACACCTTCAGTGGATGGCCTGAGGCTGACCCCTGTTGCACCAACACAGCAAAGAAGGTAGTGAAAGCTTTGCTCAATCATCTAATTCCAAGGTTTGGGGTTCCTTTGGGGATGTCATCAGATAGGGGACCACATTTTGTGTCAACAGTTGTTGGGGAATTTTGCAGGATTCTGGGAACTACTTGGGACCTGCACTCACCATACAGGCCCCAAACACGTGGCAAAGTTGAATGTATGAATGAAACCCTTAAAACCTAGATTAATAAGATCTGTCAAGAAACATCCATGACATATTCAGGCCTTGCCTATAGCCTGACTGAGAATCTGCATACATCCAAGGCGAAGAGACAAGTTGTCACCTCGACACGCAAAGCAACCACATGTAGACAAGAGGTTTCGCAGAGCAGAGGTTCCTCCGTCCAGCTCAAGCTGAGTCAGGGCGGAGAGAGAGCCTCCTTGTTTTATTTCTTACTTTTTATACATTTGTGGGTCTAGCAGAAGATCGGCTTCTGAGTTGTGGTGGTTTCAGGCAGATTTTGGGAGAAATGCTCCTGAGGGGCCTCCCTTCCCTCCCCCCAACCGGTTCGGGAATGTATAAAAAGTAAGAAATAAATAGGCAGAGAGGCTCTCGGCCTTGGCTCAGCCTTGGGCTCTCTCACTGAGGAACATCTCTGCCCTGCAAATCTCTGGTCTTCGTGTGATTCCTTTGCATGTCTCGATCACAACTGGTGACCCTCCAACATGTGAGAGAAACAGTCTGGTGAGGTTTTCCTTCCCCTCTTTCCCTGTTGTGTGCCTGCTATGCAGGACACTCTGGTGTTGGAGCTTTGGGGAGACCTCTTGGAGCAGAAACACACTCAGGTCTCTCGGGAGGGGCTTCAATGTCTGTTCACGTGGGGCAGAGGGCGTGGATTCTTTCCCATGCCAGATGATGTGCTCTGTCGGGAGGTGTGGTTCCTCCTGAGGGAATGTCTGATGGAGGCCCTTGAAACAGAATATGATGAGAAGGCTGCACGCTTGTTGCTGCAGTGGAAATCATTTGAGGGGGCTGTGTTGAGGTCGACCGCCCCCAGCTCGCAGACCTCATGGGCTGCCTCCCCTGTTTCGAAGCAGGACGGGGGGCTGGAGGGGGGCGGAGTCATTAGATCAGACCCAGAAGTATTGCCTAAGCCTGAACTTCAGCTCCCTTGTGAGACGGACTCTCCCCCTCCCTCCCCAGTCGCTGCGCCGGGTGGTCTTTCCCTCTCGGGCTCCGGTGCTGATCTCCGAGGGGTGGGGTGCGTCCTGAGCCCGTCGGCACTGCTTGAGCAGTGGGGGGGCGGGACCCTGCCGAGCCTGGGGCCGGTCCCGTCTGTCCCCGTGCCATGGAGCCGCCGGAGCGGGGCGGGGCCACCTCCCCTCCATGCCTTTCCGGCATTGGTGGGGGGGGGGGGGGGGGGGCCCCGCCCCGGGGGGCCCACTGTTGTTTGACCTGCATTCGGTCACTGTGTGGTGTCCGTGCTGCAGCACGTCCATCACCTATCCAATGGAGCTGGGTGAAGCAGCGCACCCCACCTTGCCATCCGGGCCGGGCCCGGAGAGGGGTGCGTTGGCTGCTTCTGCGCCAGCGCAGCCTGTTGAGGGAGCGCGGGGCGTAGACGCCACCGGAGGCAGGGTCCTGGTCGGTTCTTCGATGGATGCCGCCCCAGCGGGCGGGCTGACGGCTCCGCTCCACTCGGGGGTTGCGGTGCCTGCAGGCCTCTGCCCCTCCGATGGGACTCTTCTCGGGGAGGTCTCGGACCCTCCGCTCCCCACACCAGCCCCTGGGGGTCTTCAGGCCTTCCCTGTCCTTCAGGGTGTTACTCATAACACCTATCAACCCTTGGCTTGGCAGGCCTTGGCAGAGCTGCATGATGCAGTCCGGAAGTATGGTCTGGGGTCGGCTGAGGTGATGCAAATCCTCCATTATTTTAATGCCAGCCTTTTGATGCCCTTTGGCATTCAGAGCTTGGCTCGGACCCTTTTTCCACCAGTTGAATATGACTTCTTTGAGGATAAATGGACTCAGCTGGCGTTGTGTTCTTCTGAGGAATGTTTTTTCCCTCAGAGTCCCCCTGAAACCTGTGCTATGTAGTTCAACCCTTTTTCCCTATCATACCTACTCCTGACCCTATTGGCTCAGGGCCAATATCTTTCCTTGGCCCAAAACTAGATATACCCCTGTTTCACGCTCTCTCTCCTCGGCCTCCTGGAACATCACATCGAGAATAAAGCTTGGACGGAAGCTGGGGGTGAGAGCCACTCTTTTGAAATCTCTGTTCTGTCTCTCTGAAATATATTTCCCTAAAACCCCTGAATAACTGAGCTAGCGAGAGCCAGGGGGTGGCTAGAGGGAAGTATAGTTTCAGTTGGCCCCCAACGTCGGTTTGTTATGAAATATTAATAAGCCCACGCATTAAGCGGGACTCCCTATTTCAGGGGTTAATAAAGCTCTTTGGGAGGTGCAACTACCTGGCCACTATCGGCTGCTTTCGAGCAGCTCGGGGTGCCAGGAAAGGGTCGGGAGTTCGCTTTTACTACAAAAGTGAGTCGACCTTTAGACAGAAAACCCTGACGTTGCAGCACGTGCCCCAGGGTCCGCTAGAAGATCCCTATAGTTTAACAGTGGAGGGCTTTAGGACCCTGCGCTGCAGTGTGTTGCGTAACGCGGTTAGAGATTTTTTTTTTCTCTGCGGAACGGCTGGAGTTCCGTGTACCGGGGAAAACCGCGCGTTTTTGGGGTGGGCTAGCTACGGGAGGGTCCCGGGACAGAAGCCGGCACCGGGACACCCCCCTGCCCGTGTCCCCGCAGTCGGGAAAAGCGGCCAGAGACGGCCGCCCCGAGCCGCGACCAGCCCGTCCTGCCTCTGATACCTCGGGAGCGAGCGGGACGCAGCGGCGTCTTTGGTTTTTCACGTCAGAGGTTAAGATTTTTCGAACAGTTTGCCTTTTAAAACATCAGAAACATGGGCATACGTTTATAGAGAAATCAAAAGAGTGCTTTTAAACAACTTAGAAACATTTCCACAGGTCTAAAATGTCCTGATAAGCTCTTAATCAAATTTATTTCCTGGCTGTCAGCTGAGATTCCAGACAGTACTTTACAAGATACAAATTCTGTTTCATTTTGGGATGATGTGGGAAAATTAATAACTTTAAAAGTTGAAAATGGGGAAAACAAAATTTCTTTATTTATTCCAATATTCTTACAAGTACGCAAGAAGCTGTTAGAAGCAGAAAACAGCAGACAGCCATGCTCTCAGCAATTCCCTGTTCCCGAGCAGGGATTCCCTGATTCTGAGACAGAGAAAATAAAGCAAGGGTGCCTGGCAAGAGCACACTAACTTTTCTTTAAAAACACCAGCCTGTCACATATTAGTTTCAAGTCCCCCAGCAGATCAATCTTCTCTCTATGGCCCCGGTGGGACTTCCAAATTCCTCCTTTAGGGCTCTAGTCACCGTTATGCTCAACTGGTACTGATTATTTACGCATTCTTTGGGCCCCAAAACGGGTAACATGATATAGATGGCCAAAAGGACAGAAGACCATGCGCAAGGAGACAAGTTGAAAAGTTCAGCTCAGAGGATGACTATGTGCTTCATCCCCAAAGACCCCCGACGACCACCGGAGTGATCAATAAGGAGCAGTGCGCAGCCTCAAATAGGCGTGGAACTAATTTTAATACGAAGCGGGGACAGGCGGGGTTAGGAAATGAATATGTATTAGGCGTATCGTATAACCCAAGTTTGTAAAGATAAAAAGGGAGAAACAAAGCTCCCAGGTGTGCATGTCTTTGAGGAGTTATCCCCATGCACATCAGCGCTGAATAAATTCATACCTACTCTCATAACCACTCTGTGAGTTATAGAGTCTTCTCTCCGCACATCAATTCCATACTGGATTCTGCTCCTCAAACCCACCCATCGTCCTTATACCCTCCTCTCCCACCTGTTTTCCCTCAGCAAGATGCACTTTTTTCCTCTCGGGGCTCTGGCCACGTGGATGAGACCCTGGGGGGCTCGCACCACGCGGTCACCCCTGATGGCAGACGCCATTGCATTCCTCCTCCACACTATCCCTTCTTCCCCCCAATTCC
This sequence comes from Tachycineta bicolor, assembly GCA_025960845.1. NCBI lineage: Eukaryota > Metazoa > Chordata > Aves > Passeriformes > Hirundinidae > Tachycineta > Tachycineta bicolor. Next base: position 529,768 of record JANEHK010000107.1, read on the forward strand.
CGCCCCGACCCCATATCTCTCACCCAATCCCCCACCCCACCCTTCCCCCCAGTGCCTCCCCCTCCCTCCGAGCGGCCGCGCGAAGGGGGAGGGGGGAGGATCCCTTGCAATCACCAGTGCCAGCGCGGATGGGGAGATAGATAATGAAGAGCGGCTGCCAGCCCGCAGCACCGGAGTCGGGGGGAGTGGTCTCCCTTCTGCAAGGGCTAAGGAGCAGCCTAGCCTGGGGCCCCGGGGGAGGAGGGAAGAGCTGCCTGTTGCTGGACCCCAGGGAGGGGGTGGGACAACACCCTCTGGCTGCCTGGGTAATAGAGAAGCTGCAGGATTTTTAGCAACTCAGAATAATGATCAAGAAAGCATACCATCTGTGGCTCCTGTAGTATATGTAGGCAAAAGACACGTGCGCAGAGAGTATCTGCCTTTTTCCTACCAAGATAAAAAAGAGCTGTGTAAAATGCAGAAACAATTTGGGAGATCCAGTGAAATATTTAAGGGCATGATGAAAGCTACCTTCAATTCAAATGAGATGGTACCCAGTGACATTAAAGATTTATTCAGATGCCTATTAACTCCCTCAGAGTATGACCTATGGGAAGGATTATGGAAAAAAGCTTTGAAAACAGTACAGCAGGAAATTCAGCAAACTCCTGATGCTCAGGACAGCGATGACAATGACATCACACATGACCATTTGTGCGGTGAAGGTGATTTATCTAGTGCGAATGAGCAAACCCGATTATTATCCAAGTCAGTTTTAGATAAGAGCTGTAATGCTGCAGAAAAGACTTTTTATCAGATTCCATCACCTGAGATAAAGAGCAGTTATGTTAACATTAAACAGTTTCCTTCAGAGAATTTCTTGCAGTTTGTGGATCGTCTGAGAAGTCAAGTGGAAAGACAAGTGCAAGACCCAATGGTACAGGCAGAATTGATTAAGGAGATGGCTCAGAGGAATGCTAATGAGACCTGTCGTAGAATCATTCTTAGCCTTCCCCTTGACCCACTGCCATACCCAAAGCCTGTGGCAGCTGCAGCACCAGGAGCAAGGAGGCAACCAATGTCATCAGACCAGCTGCAGCACATCATCTGCCACCGCTGCAAAAGGCCAGGACACTTCGCCAAGGCCTGCCCAGAAAACCAGAAACGCAAATCAAAAAATAAAAAAAACTGAATTCACAGCACGGCCCAAATTTTATCTCCTTGATGTGCCAAGAAAGAAATTTACAAGGCCATACTGTGGCAAATGTCTCTCTCTTAACAAAAAAGGGGGAGGGCAGGTTGCAGGGTGTGGGGGTACAGAAAAATAAAAATGTCAAATGTTCAACTAACAAGGTATGGCAGCCGTGAGGCTGATATAGGCTCGTGACTACCAAAGGTTTTCATTTCAGAGCTACTGATTGGACAGTAATTACAGTGGACCTGCAAAACATTTCACGGGACATGAAGGTTAACCACATGGAACCGAACAGTGAGTATTTTGTTATTGGGGACACAGCACACACACCCTTGGAGGTTGAGGTAGCTCCCATGACCATTAAGGGAAAGATAACAGGCCTCATGCTGTTGGCACACTGCATGCACCCACCATTCTACCTGGTAGAGGGGCAAGTTCTTGCCCAGGCCATTCCTATTCTGGCAGAGGTCCTTGTGGATGGAAAATCACCAGAAGTCTACTGGGCAGAGGTGGTGGGGGAGAACAAACCTTCTCTGGCATGTAACTTAGCCCATGGGTCAGACCGCCTCCATGGGGAGGGGGTACTTGACTCGGGGGCGCAGACATTACGGTTATACCTGAGAGCATGTGGCCATCACATTGGGAGTTGCAACCTGGGGCAGGCAAACTTCAGGGCATAGGAGGAATCACAATGGCAAAAATCTCAAAAAACATAATGCAAATTGAGGGACCTGACAGGAAATTGGCAAATGTCTGTCCATTCATTGCTGAATATAGGGCTCCCTTATAGGGGAGAGACACCATGTCACAGTGGGGAGTCCAATTGGTCATTCCTAAGACACCCCAGGATTTTTAGAAATAGCCACTGTGGAGCGCCCTACCCACAAACTAAAGTGGTTGGACAATACCCCAAGATGGGTAGCACAGTGGCCATTGAGTAAAGAGAAGCTCAAGGCACTTGAGGAGCTTGTGGAGGAGCAGGTGGCTCAAGGTCACCTAGAAGAGACAACAAGCCCCTGGAATTTCCCAGTCTTTGTAATAAAGAAACCGGGAAAGGACAAGTGGAGGTTGCTTCATGACCTCTGAGAAATAAACAAAATTATAGAGGACATGAGACCACTCCAACCAGGGATGCCTTCTCCAACAATGCTCCCTCAAGATTGGCAATTGGCTGTTTTAGATATCAAAGATTGTTTTTTCCAAATTCCTCTACACCCAGAAGATGCCCCACGGTTTGCATTCTCGGTTCCTACCATTGATCGAGAAGCCCCAATGAAGAGATATCACTGGAGAGTACTTCCCCAAGGTCTGAAATCTAGTCCTTTCATATGCCAACAGTACGTAGCCTCATTACTGTCATCGGTACATGCCAAGAGAAAGGATGCCATCATCCTTCACTACATGGATGATCTACTTGTGTGTGCCCCCAATGACTCTATACTCCAACACATGCTTGACCTAGTGGTTAAGGTTTTAACCTCTGCTGGATTTCAATTGCAGGAAGATAAGGTTCAAAGGATGCCACCTTGGAAGTACCTGGGTCTACAAATAGCTGCGATGACCATTGTTCCACAGAAATTGGAAATTGTGTGTAATCCCAAAACCCTAGCAGATCTCCATTCCTTGTGTGGGTCTTTGAATTGGGTAAGACCTTGGCTAGGCCTCACAAATGAAGATTTAGACCCTCTCTTCAATTTGTTGAAGGGGGAGAAGGAGCTGGTTTCTCCCAGGGAACTGACCCCAGAGACAAAGACAGCAATTGAAAAGGTACAGAAGACCTTATCAGAGAGGCAGGCTCATCGATGTGAGCCAAACATACCTTTTCCAATTCATTGTTCTAGGAAAACTGCCACATTTGCATGGTTTGATTTTTCAATGGATCAAAGGGCAGAGAGATTCACTTTTGATCATAGAGTGGGTCTTCCTCTCTCACCAAGGATCCAAGACCATCGCTGAGCCACAAGAGTTGATAGCTCAACTGATTCGGAAGGCAAAGGTGAGATTGTGTGAACTGGCTGGTTGTGACTTTACATGTATTCACCTTCCGGTCAAACTTTCTAAGGAGGGAAGGAACTCTCCCAAGAGATTGACAAAAGAGATGTTTGAGCATTTGCTCCAGAGCAAGGCCAGTCTCCAATTGTCTCTGGACAGCTACAGGGGACAAATATCAGTCCATGCCCCGTCTCACAAGTTGCTCAATGAGGAATTCCACCTCATTCCTCGTGAGAAGAGGAGTCGGAGACCACTCAAGGCTCTCACAGTGTTCACGGACGCATCTGGGGCTTCCCACAAGTCGGTGATGACTAGGAGAAATCCTCAGACTCAGCATTGGGAAGCTGATGTGGAGTTTGTGGAGGGATCCCCCCAAGTGGCTGAACTAGCTGCAGTGGTAAGAGCCTTTGAGAAGTTCTCGGAACCAATTAATTTGGTAACAGACTCTGATTATGTGGCGGGGGTAGTGTCCAGAGTGGAGCAGGCTGTGCTCAAAGAAATTGACAATGAACATCTCTTCAGATTGCTTTCAAAGCTAATTTATTTAATTTCTCATCGAGAACATCCGTTCTATGTGATGCATGTAAGATCACACACTGATTTGCCAGGTGAAATTGCAGAGGGGAATTGTCAGGCAGATTCCCTTGCTGCACCAGTTGAAAATGTGCATCTCCCTGATATCTTCCAACAGGCAAAGCTGAGTCACCAACAATACCATCAGAATGTGCCAGGCCTGATCTGTCAGTTCCAGCTAACACGGAGCCAGGCTCGAGCCATTGTGGCCACCTGTCCCAACTGCCAGGTCCAAGCGATGCCATCGATGGGTATGGGAGTTAACCCCCGGGGCCTTGGCAGTTGTGAGGTATGGCAGACAGACATCGCACACATTCCTAGTTTTAGACGCCTCAATTATGTTCATGTAAGCATTGACACACATTCAGGTGCAGTGTATGCCTCTGCCCATGCAGGGGATAAGACTGAACATGCCAAGAAACACCTAGTGCAAGCTTTTTCAGTGTTGGGGATTCCAAAAGAAATCAAAACTGATAACGGCCCAGCGTACGCATCCAAGGAGTTCCTGGAGTTTGTCCAGCAGTGGGGAGTGGAACATAAAACTGGCATCCCTCACTCTCCCACAGGTCAAGCTGTGGTTGACCGAGCATATCAGATGCTCAAACAGGTCCTGGCTAGACAGAGTAGTACAACTGTGTGGATGTCTCCACATGAGAAACTCTGCAAAGCCATGTTTACCATCAATTTTCTGAACTGTTCATTTGAAAACATGAGTCCACCAGTGGTACACCATTTTAACAGTGGCAATCAGTTCAAATTGTCTCAGCGTCCACCGGTCACGATTAGGGATCCAGAAACTTGGGAAACCAAAGGTCCCTATGAGCTCGTCACCTGGGGTCGTGGCTATGCGTGCGTGGCCACTCCCTCAGGCCCTCGGTGGATTCCCCAGAAGTGGGTGAAACCTTTTGTCCCTAAAAATCCAGCTCCAGCAGAAGGGCATAAGGGGCAAGTAGCCATTGCATCCAAAAGAAGTCGCCGCCGGATGGAAGAAAAAGAATCTTCCTAGATGTGGACTCCTTCCGGCAGAAATAGAAACTTTTAACATGTTTTAAAAATGTTTGTTTTTCCTTTTAGAGAAAGCCTACCTCACACTCAACCCTGTGATGAACCCCATACAAGTTGTCATCTTGTTGTTGCTGAGCAGTCTGGCAGTTGCATGGATCATCCCTCAGCCACGTCAAAATGTCTGAGTGACCCTGGCACAGACACTTCATCAGGAAAACATATGTTTGTCCACTGCATCAACAGAGAATCCTATGTCCACCTGTCTGGTAGGAATTCCATCATGGGCAGGAATTCCGTCTAGGCTTTTAGGAGGGCCATGTACCATAGGGCGGTTGTCCGTATTGACACCCAACCAAACTTTAATTGGTGAATGGACTCACAAAAACAAATCGGCAAACAAAATTCAAAAGAGAATTGCTGACCAATTGGATCCAAATTGTAATTCAGAAATTTTTCATTGGGCCAAGTCCAAAAGAGTCGCTGTGTCCCTGTTCCTTCCGTGGGTCACAGCAGCCAAAGCTCTAGGTGAATTGGGCCATCTAGAGTGCTGGATAGTCAAACAGGCAAATTTAACGTCCACCGCCATCAGCTCTCTCCTAGAAGATGAGGAAATTACCAGACAGGCCACTCTCCAGAACTGAGCTTCTATAGATTATCTCTTGTTACTTCATGGACATGAATGCCAGGAATTTGAAGGACTGTGTTGCCTAAACCTGACCTCAAAGGCTCCAAACATCCTTGCTGCCCTTCGAAGCATGAACAGCTTGATTGGACAAGTGAAGCAAGAATCTGAGGATTGGATCAAAGAACTGTTCAAGGGCTGGGGACTTACAGGGTGGTGGACTTCTATAATTAAAACAATTTTGTTATTTCTTGTTAGTCTTTTCCTTGTAACAATAGCGTTCGGGATTATACGCTATTTGATTTTCAAGGCTATCAATAGTCTCATACCTTCTACCTCAGAAGTCAACCACATAGAGTTGGCAAACCTAAAGCAGGCTGACTCCCCCACCAATTGTAATTGGTGGGACAACCCACATTCCGTGTAACCTAATGTTCTTCTTCTAATGTTCTTAAACAAAAAAGGGGGAGATGTGTTCCTCTGAGGAATGGTTTTTCCCTCAGAGTCCCCCTGAAACCTGTGCTATGTAGTTCAACCCTTCTTCCCTATATTACCTACTCCTGACCCTATTGGCTCAGGGCCAATATCTTTCCTTGGCCCAAAACTAGATTTACCCCTGTTTCACGCTCTCTCTCCTCGGCCTCCTGGAACATCACATCGAGAATAAAGCTTGGACGGAAGCTGGGGGTGAGAGCCACTCTTTTGAAATCTCTATTCTGTCTCTCTGAAATATTTCCCTAAAACCCCTGAATAACTGAGCTAGCGAGAGCCGGGGGGTGGCTAGAGGGAAGTATAATTTCAAACTGGCAGTCAGAGCTGTGGAACGGAATGCAACACTGGGTCCAGGCGATCCTAGACATATGGTTAATATCGATATGCTACTGGGAACAGGCAATTATACCCGGGCCGACGGGCAGGTTGGTTATGAGCCCTTGGTCCAGGAGCACTGCCAGCAGACAGGCATGGCAGCCCTGGTTCAGACCATACAGCTGGTTACTCCACAGGAGTCCTTTGTAATGGTCGTCCAGGGAGTTGATGAGCCCTTCCTGCACTTTGCAGGTCGTCTGACTGCTGTGGTTTAGAAACAGGTGAATGATCCTGCGGCAAGGAAGCTCATGCTTCAGTTCCTTGCTCAAAGCAACTGCAATGCTGTTTGCAAGAGGATTATTGAGGTGCTTCCTTGGGAACCCCCCATGTCGCAGATGGTTGAGGCCTGTGCGAGGGTAACCTCTTCCAGCCAACAGATGGTTGCCATAGCTACAGCTGTACAGCCAGCTGTGGCTACGGTTGTCCAACTGACAGTGGCTACGGCGGTCCAACCAGCTGTGCCTACAGCCATGCAGCCGGCTGTGGCTGCTGCTGTGCAGCCTGCTTTGACCATTCCCCAGGGTGTGCAACGGCAGCAATGGGGTGCTCGGGCCAGTAAGAAACAGGGCAGAAGGGCACAGAAGCCTACGGCTGTCTTGTTTGTTTGTGCACAATGTGGAAGGCTGAATCATGCTGCAGACGCGTGTAAGGCAACAGTGCATGTGAATGGTCATTCGTAGGTCAGTTCGGGAAACACAAAGCGGAGCGCGTAGGCGAGACGCGTGCCGACAAAAATGTCTCTGCCTCAGCCCCAGCCAATGGAGATCTGCTCAGCAGGCTTGCAGCCAGCACCAGCGGTTCAGCAGGTGTTGATGTCTGCACAGCCGAGTCTGTCATGATTGATTCAGACAAAATACACAAGGTTCCCCTGGATGCCTTTGGTCCCGTCAGTGATGGCATGAGCGCCTCCTTGATGGGGAGATCCAGTGCCACCATTCAGGGTATCATGGTGCACCTGGGACTGATTGATGAGGATTTTTCAGGGCAGATTCACACAATGGTCTCCACACCCACCCCCCCTCTGACTATCCCAAAAGGCACATAAATTGCTCAACTTGTTCCTTTTAAGTCTTCTGTTTCCAGAACTGAGGACCGGTCACGAGGTGACGGTGGCTTCGGCTCTACAGGGCCACCTCAAGTGCACTGGACTGCTGTCCTGACCAAAGACTGCCCTGAGATGCTGTGTACGGTGTCCATGGTTGGTGCCATGCCGTTGGAGATTCACCTTCATGGCCTCCTAGATACAGGGGCTGACGTGAGCATTCTCTCCCTGGCTGCTTGGCCCCCGCAGTGGCCTTTGAGCCTGGCAAAGACATCGATCTCGGGCTTAGGAGGAACGAAGCAATGCTACGTGAGTCAGAATCCCGTGGCCCTCACAAACCTGAAGGGACAGATGGCCCTAATTTGGCCTCATGTTACTGAGATTCCTCAGAACCTCTGGGGGAGAAATGTTTTGGCTGCGTGGGGGGTACGAATGGGAACGGATTTTTGATTGGGGCCACTGTGATGAAGGGCGCAGAGTGTCCCACGCCTCCTTTACGGTGGCTGGTGGACAGACCCATCTGGGAGAACCAGTGGCCTCTCCCTCATGACAAACTAGTTGCCATTCATGAACTTGTACAGCAGTTGGACCAGGGGCATCTGGAACCATCTACCAGTCCCTGGAACACTCCTGCCTTTTGTATCAAAAAGAAGTCTGGAAAATGGAGGTTGCTACAAGACCTCCGAAAGATCAATGCCGTGATGGAAGGCATGGGAACATTGCAGGCTGGTATGCCATCGCCTACCATGCTTCCTGCGGACTGGCCGGTCCTCATTGTGGATCGGTAGAATTGTTTTTTTACGATCCCTCTGCATCGCGATGACAGACCAAAATTTGCCTTCACAGTACCAACAATAAATAATGCCGAGCCTGCGCAGTGATATCAATGGAAATTGTTGCCTCACGGCATGCAAAATTCCCCAGTGTTATGTCAATGGTATGTAGCCCGTGCCTTGTCTGGAGTTCACGAGCAGTTTCCTGATGCTCACGTCTATCATTATATGGACGACATTTTGGTGGCTGCACCCACCCAGGATGAGCTGCTGAGGATAGAGCCTAAGTTGTTGGATGCTCTGCATTCATGTGGACTGCAGGTGGCTCCAGAAAAGGTACAAAAACAACAACCTCCCTGGAAATATTTGAGGGTCAAAATTCTGGAACGGACAATCCATCACCAGGAGGTGCAATTTGTGCAATCGGTGAAGACACTGAATGATGCTCAGAAGCTGGTAGGTGTCATCACTTGGTTATGTCCTTACTTGGGACTGACCACCACACAACTGTCTCCCTTGTTTGAATTGTTGAAAGGGGACACTGATTTAAAGTCACCTCGTGAATTGACCCCTGAGGCACGAAAAGTGCTGGAGGAGGTTCAGCAAGCTGTCTCGGCTCACCAGGTGTACCGTATTGAACCTTCCATTGATGTCACTGTGTTCATCACCACTCCTGATTTACATCCTACAGGTATCATTGGCCAATGGAATGATGATTGGACTGATCCTCTGCACATCTTGAAATGGGTCTTCCTGCCTCATCAGCCGCATAAGATGGCGACTGCATTGCTTGAATTGATTGCGCGCTTGATAATCATGTGCCGGCAATGCTGTTTGCAATTGATGGGTACAGATCCCTCAAAGATCATACTCCCGGTTCAGAGGGAGGAATTTGATTGGAGCTATGCAATCAATGTTTCACTGCAAAGTGCTCTCGAGGGTTTTTCAGGGCAGATTACTTATCATCTGCCTAGCCACAAGCTATTGCAAGTGGCAAAAAATACTCAATTTTCTCTACGACCTAAAAACTGCCAAGAGCCAGTGCAAGGACCCACCACCTTCACTGACGGTTCGGGCAAAACAGGAAAAGCCATTGTTACCTGGCAGCATGGATCTGAGTGGCAGGTTTTGGAAAGCCATGAGGATGGGTCAGCCCAACTGGCTGAACTAAAGGCTGCTGTCATGGCATTTGAGAAATTTTCCCAGGAGCCTTTCAATTTGATCACGGATTCCGCCTATGTTGCCGACATCGCACAGCAATTGGGTTGTTCAGTGTTGAAGGAGGTCAGTAACCCTGCCTTGTTTAATTTACTGAAGACCCTGTGGTGTGCAATTCAGGCCAGAGTACATCCATACTACGTTCTGCATATATGGAGTCACACTAAATTGCCAGGGTTTGTAGCGGAAGGTAATGCAAGGGCGGACAAGTTGGCTAACCCAGCGTGGGTAGCTCCTCAGCCTGACATGCTCACACAGGCCAAGGCATCGCATGGGTTTTTCCACCAAAATATGCATACGCTTCAGAAGCAGTTCCAACTGACGGGCACTGAGGCTCATGTGATTGTCGAGTCATGCGACGACTGTCACGCCCTTGGTGCGCCATTGCCGGCAGGGGTTAACCCCAGAGGCCTTAAAGCCTTGGAGCTTTGGCAGACCACTGTCACCCAGGTCACCGATTTTGGCCGGCTCAAGTATGTGCATGTCACGGTGGACACGTTCTCCTCTGCAATGTGGACTTCTGCTCACACTGGCGAGGAAGCCCGTGATGTCACTGCCCACTGGAGGCAGGCCTTTGCCGTTCTTGGCATACCTTCTGCTCTGAAAAGTGACAATGGTCCTGCTTATGCCTCACAGAAGGTACGGCAGTTCCTACAGTCGTGGGGTGTGTCACATGACTTTGGCATCCCTCATTCTCCGATGGGACAGGCGATTGTACAACGCGCTCACGGTACACTCAAGTGTGTTCTTCATGAACAAAAACGGGGAATGCAGGGTGAAAGCCCACACGGTTGGCAAAGGCTTTGTACACCATCAATCCCCTTACGGTACCGCAGAACTCAAATAATCCTGTCATTTTGAACCATCATCTCTCATTTCAGGCTTCGGACAGTGTGCAACAGCCTCGAGCGAAGGTTCGGGTCCGAAATTTAGTCACCAAGCAATGGGAAGGACCCTATGACCTTATCGCTATGGGACGTGGGTATGTGTGTGTGTCCACAGATACTGGGACACCCTGGCTACCTTCAAAGTGTGTCCGTCCTGACCTGCGACCGCAGAGGCAGAATTCGGCCAACAGGCGAGGTAGAAGCCGTGATCGACTTGAAGGTTGCCAAATGGATGAATCCTCGAGTGATCACTCATGATTCCTCCACAGACAGTGATTGAATTTATATATATTCCCTTTGTAAATTTGTTAATTTTTCTTTTTCTGTTTTTCTTTTTTTGTAAATTTAAAAGGGTGAGATGTCACCCTGGTTTTTCTGAGTTTTTTAAAGCCTTTTGATTGTTCATAAGATGGAGTCAGTCTCTTTAGCTTCTGTACAATATTAGGAGCAGTCTTCGCTTTTTTTTCTCACACATGTAACATAAACAAATCCTTTGTTTTCATTCCCTGTCCTTTGTTTGCATATTTCTAACCTGAAAACAACTGTAACTGACAGTTGGTCTGGCCATTTGCCTGGGAGGTGATAACCCCAGAAGCCAATCCACAACCAGACCCAAAAATGTATAAAAAGTAAGAAATAAACAGGAAGAGATACTCTCGGCCTTGGCTCAGCCTTGGGCTCTCCCACTGAGGAACATCTCTGCCCCGCAAATCTATGGTCTTCGTGTGATTCCTTTGCGTGTCTCGATCACACAGGGAGATGCAGGAATTTGGGGAAAGCCAGGGGAGCTGCAGCTTCCCTGCCCTGTCTGGAGGGCTGCATTCCTCAGAATACCCAAACTTGGGGAAGGGATTTTGGAGTCAGGAGAGGGAGAAACTGAGGAAACTGGGGAAAATCCACAAAGAACTGGCTTTTTTTTCCCCTTTCATTTCGCTTTTGCTATGCAAACTGAATTTGCAAGCTCCAAAGAGTAAAATTTGCAGTTTCAGTGTCCTTCCGAGCACCTGATTCAGCCAATTTATTTGCAACAGACTCCCAAAATTCTGGGAAGCTTATTTGTTCTAATGATACATGTGGAAAATGAGAAAAAACCCAGCAAATATTTTTTTTCAACTGTTTTTTTTTTGAACAATGGGTCCCACCATCATCCAAGGCACTAAAAGTTTGGTAAAAGACTTTTTTTAGACACAGACAGCCTAGCACCCATTTTTTGGCTCAGATTTCAAGTTTCTGTGCCCCCTTTAACTGAACCTGGGAAACCAAAAGAAAAAATTAAAAAAAAAAAAAAGAAAAAAAAA
>JANEHK010000107.1:548530-581584 GCA_025960845.1 Tachycineta bicolor
GCTGCTATTACATGGCCACCGGTGTGAAGAGTTCGAGGGGCTATGTTATTTTAATTTAACATCTAAAGCCGAGAACGTCCACACAGCCATCCGACAGATGCAGGAAATGGTCTCCAACATCAAGAAGGAGACAGATGACTGGCTGAGCAGCATATTCAACAACTGGGGAATCTCCAGCTGGGCAACATCAATTATAAGGACTATGTTGCTATGTCTGATCATTTTATTGATGGCTGTTATTGTGATTGGTGTATTGAAAAGGATGTTATACAATTTAATTTCTGCCACCTCACACCCCCCTTTGGTCAACCATGTTGCCACCCTAGAAGAAGAAGACCCTGAAGAAGGAGGACTGGAGTTGGAGGAGGTGCTAGAGGGGACCCCAGGAGACGACGGGAGAAATCCAGATGAAGAACAACATGGACTGGGGTACCCTACTCAACAAAGGTAGTTCGCAGAGACATATCCAACATCAGAGTACCTTCCTCCTCCGTCCAAGTCTACCTCATCATAAAAAACAAAAAAGGGGGAGATGTGGCGGTGTGTGGATTGTTTTATTCGTTTTATGTAATTTTATACTGTATTTTTATAATGGTTTGTTCCTTGTACCCCCCTGTGTTTTGTAATAGTTTTCCCCCTTATGAGTTAGTTGTATAAGTAGATGTTTTCTGTCAATCATTCCTTCCCTGCACCTGTCCCTGTCAGCTTCCCCCCCTCTCCTCGTGGTCACCCTGTCTGTCACTTGGAGACCCTTCCCTGGATTCTGGAAAGATCCAGGGGAGGTGTTGAGTGATAGGCTGGTGCCCAGGGAATCCCCTCATACCCTTCTGTGATTTGTCAATGGTTCAAAGGTTGACACCCCTGTTACCACCCCCATATTCCCTGGTTGGCTGACCCGTTGTCAGCCCTCCCCCGTTTATAAGTGGCTGTCAAGCTTTGATCTCTGCTCTCTCTGGGCAGCAGTGGTCTGAGGTGGAGCTCCTTGCCGGATTCCCCTTAATAAACTACCTCCTACCCTGCCTAAAGAGAGACGACTCTTTTTCCGTCGCCGCAGTCGCAATTTCATCGGGTCTACTCGCCTGTGTGGGGAACCAAGAACCTACCGGGAGGAGGTTACTCACCCTGCCTGTAACCCCGACCGATCCTCGTAGTGGCAGTGCAGAACTGAGCTAGCCTGCACGCCTGCCAGGCGTGAAAGGACACTGCTATAGGGATCCCCTCTTAATCATAGAGTGGGTTTTCCTCAGTCACCACTGGTCCAAAAGAATGACCAGGCCACAGGAATTGGTAGCAGAATTGATCCGGAAAGCCAGGACCTGGATCAGGGAGTTGGCAGGATGTGATTTTGAGTGCATTCACATCCCAGTTGAGGTAAACTCGGGCCAAATCACAAAAGCAATGTTGGGGTACCTGCTTCATGAAAATGAAGCTCTGCAGCTTGCTCTGGATCACTACACAGGTCAAATTTCAATTCATCAGCTTGCTCACAAATTATTCAGAGAACAAATTCAGTTCAAATTGTCATTAAAAAGTGTTCAGAGCAGGAGGCCTTTAAAGGCTCTAACCATTTTTACAGATGCATCCGGAGCATCCCACAAGTCAGTAATAACTTGGAAAGATCCTCAAACTCAGCAGTGGGAGAAAGATATTGTCGAGGTGGAAGGATCACCTCAGGTAGCTGAGTTGGCTGCAGTTGTTAGAGCTTTTGAAAGGTTTCCTGAACCATTCAATTTGGTCACAGATTCGGCCTATGTAGCAGGTGTAGTATCCAGAGCTGAACAAGCTGTACGGAGTGAGGTCTCCAACACTGCACTTTTCAACTTGCTCTCAAAACTAGTAAATCTAGTCTCCCACTGAGAGCAAAAATTTTATGTGATGCACATCAGATCACACACCGATTTACCAGGATTCATAGCCGAAGGCAACAGAAGGCCTGATGCTCCTGCTGCTCCTGTGGAGATGGCCCCACTCCCAAACATCTTTGAACAAGCCAAAATCAGCCACCAGCTTTTTCACCAGAATGCATCAGGCCTAGCCTGTCAGTTCCACCTAACTCGGGAGCAGGCTCATGCGATTGTGGCAACGTGCCCCTCATGGCAGCAACATGCACTCCCAGCCCTGAGTGCAGGAGTGAACCCCAGGGGACTGAACAGCTGTGAGGTATGGCAGACGGACGTGACACACATGTCCTTTGGTAGGCAAAGGTATGTCCATGTATCTGTGGACACCTTTTCTGGAGCTGTCTGTGCCTCTGCCCACACAGGGGAGAAGTCTAGTGATGCCATGAAACACCTAATACAGGCTTTCTCCTTCCTGGGCATCCCCAAATCAATAAAAACTGATAATGGACCCATGTACACATCCAAGGAGTTCAGAAGCTTCCTGCAGCAATGGGGAGTAGAGCATTAAACAGGCATCCCCTACTCCCCGACAGGTCAGGCCATCGTGGGAAGGACCCATCAGAATCCAAAAGCGTCCTCAGCCAACAACATCAGTCTCTAAAAGTAGAAACACCCCAAATCCGGTTATCCAAAGCCTTGTTCACTCTGAACTTTTTAAATTGCACATATGAAAATCTTAACCCACCGATTGTGCGCCATTTCAGAGAGAACTGCCAACTGCAGCTGAAAGCAAAGCCATGGGTAATGGTAAAGGATCCAGCAACCAGGGAAACAGAGGGTCCTCATGATCTAGTCACATGGGGTCGTGGTTACACCTGCGTGTCCACTCCCTCAGGTCTCAAGTGGGTGCCAGCCAAGTGGGTGAAACCTTTCATCCCTAAAAGTGCAAAGCAACCTGCAGAGGCCCCACAAGTGGCCAGTGATGCCTGGAGAAGGAGAAAGTGCCGAACCCTCTCCTTCTAATTATTCTTTTTTCCTTAACAGTGTTTTCCTGGACGGTTTGTTTGCACTAGATGTCATTTTTTATTTTTCAACTTTAAAGGTACTCAAGATCCAAACTCTGAGCATCTCCCATGGAGTGGGCCTTCCTCCTTCTCAATTTGATAAGAAAGGGGGAGATTTTGATGTGCATTATTTGGGTTTATATTGTATTTCATTTTTATATTGTGTTTTGTAATGGTTTCTTTTGTACCACCCTGTTCCCCTGGAAATTGTATCATCCCGAAGTTTGTCCCTGCTCCTTTTCCCCGCCCATTCTCCCACACTGGAATGTAATCCAACTCTGTTCCACTCCCACCTTATCCCTGATTGCGTAGTGGCTGGTCCCTGCCTCTAGCCCCTTCCCCCTGGATAAAAGCCAGGAAAAGCCCGTGGCTCACCCTCTTGGCTCGGGGACAGGGACAGGGCTCCTGACCCAGGCGGGGGCAGGACCACAGGAGAAAGACTGAACAAAGCCCTGATTCCCATCAGTTCAGGTGCAGACCCTTTCTTTTGCCATCAGCAGGCACCTGCTCTCTCTAAAGGAAAAGGTTCACAGCCACTCTGGGTTCTTTAGGGCCCTGAGGAAAATTCCTTCCAGCTGTGGTTTGTCTCTCAAGCTAGCCGAGGCAAAAATGGAACTGGGGCTCTGAGAGAGCGAGAAAGAACCACAGTTGACATAATTACAGTTTTCTAAAAAGGTGATTTTAAAGAGGAACAGAAGGTGGGACATATTTGCAGAGCCTGAGTGTTGACAAGCAAGATCAAGCCCTCTAAGATTAGCTGACAAAAAGGCAGGAGCCCTTGAGAAGCATCTCAGAACATACCTATTTCTGTTGCACATGTTACCAACCACCTCACCATTTCCCGTCTTCGCCAATTCAATGTTGACAGTGTCATCCGCATCACCTATTAAAACAACACAAAGTACTAATTCATCCTATTGTAAAACCAAGACAATATACCAACAATCAGGGATTTAAGTTACTCAGATACACTGAGGTTCAAAATGGCAGCCTGTTGGCTTCTCTGCTCTGTTATCTCTTTTTAGCTGATATGTCAAAAGACTTGATGAATACTAATCAGCTATCTTAGAAGAGCATACAGAGAGTAATTCCAACTGCAGGTCCTTGGGGAGAAGAAAAAAACAAACCCCCACCACCCCATTAAAAAGCCTTCTTGCCCCCAACCAACGACAAAGCCCAATTATTCAATTATTCAAATTAAATTATCCTGTGTCTCCTCCCTCTATGTATATAAATCTTTAAAGAGGAAACATGTCAAGTCCTGTTGGGCAATCCAACCAATCAGTTTTTTCCCCCATCTGCATTTTTTGGTCATTGACTTCAACAATACAGATAGGAGTCAGTGTACTGTGATTTGACTGGCTGTTTATGCTGCCAAGATACATATATACACAGTTCCAGATATATCCCAGTATTCTGGGGCACAAGTTATATTCTCCTCTAAACTTCCAGTTGAAGGTAGCAACACTGGAAGAAGCAGACAGGTCCAGTCTATTAATATGTGGCTGCGCAGCTGTTGTCACCACCATAATTTGGGGGGTTTTGACAATGGAATGGGCTACGCAGCACTGGGCATGCTGACATCAGACAGAACTCACCTTTCTCAGCGAAGGAGGAGAGTTTTTGCTCAGGAACTAGTGGGGCTCATTGGCAGGGCTTTAAACTAGATGTGAGAGGGAAGGGGAACTACATCAGGCTTGTACCTGTGAAGCTTTGGGATGAAAGGCCAAGGTTAGAGGGATGGAATGCAAGTGAGGGTCCTCTGGTGGTGACTGAAATGTGCTGGCCACACTGGAGCACACTTGCAGTCTTATGGAGATGAGCCAGGGACTCTTGAAGTAACAGAAGCCAACAGGGAAACACCAGGGAAATATCTCAAAGGAATTAAGGGATGTTGTTCTAGGAAGGATACGTGGCAAACAGCCCAGCTGAGGTGCCTTTACACCAATGCATGCAGCATGGGCCACAAACAGGAATTGGAAGCCACTGTGCTGCTAGAAAGTTATGACCTTGTTGCCATTACTGAAACTTGGTGAGATGAATTCCATGACTGGAGTGTGACTATCAATGGCTACAGGCTGTTCAGAAAAGACGGGGAGGAAGGAGAGGCAGAGGGGTTTCTCTCTGAATCGAGGTGGATTTGTGAAGTGTGGGAACAGTGCCAGACACCTGCCATCCTAACCAGGATTAGAACAAGAGAATATTAACCTTAAAGGCTCTGCTAATTTTTGTATTTGCTGAGCATGCTGTGAAAAAATTACTTCAGTGGAAGACCATCATATGAGTGTGTAACTTACTGTGATTGAAAACAATCACATGCATGGAATGCTTGAGACGTGTTTTGTGTGTTACAAAATTAGCAGAGGCCCCGAGGACCAATCAGAAGGCAGTTGTTTATCTATAACAAAATTAAAATAAAAGGGAGGTTGCATAGGAAAGAAACAGACAAGAAGAAGAGAAAAGCAACACCTAAAGCAGAGCTCAAAGCTATAACTGCATCGGTGTGTTTTATCATCACTGCTATCTTGATATTGACACTTTGATTTTTTATATTTAGATTATTTCTTACATTTAGATTTTTCTTTGCATTTGATGTCATCACCAACAGTGAAGAGCTGTCTCTGAAGAACAGCCATGAGCAGGTCAAAAGCCTTTGGGTAAGGACCAGAGATCAAGGCAAAAAAGGGAACCTTGGGGTTGGTGTCTAGTACAGGCCACCTGATCAAGGGGAGCCTATTAACAAAGCCTTCTTGCTCCAGCTACAGGAGACATTGCATTTGCAAGCTCTCATCCTGCTGTGTGACTTCAACCACCCCAACGTCAACTGGGAAAGCAGCACAAGAAGCTGTAGGCAATCCAGAAGACTCCTGGAATGCATGGATGACAACTTCTTGAACCAGGTAATAGCCCTACCAGAGGGGATGTGTTACTGGATCTGTTGGTCACCAACACAAGTGAGTTAATCAGAGTGTTAGGGGTTAGGTTTGTTCCTTATTTTTTCTTATAGAATTTTTCCCCATAAGTTGCGAAGAGACTAAGTACTGGTGCTTAGATGGTGCTTGACCAACACAAAGGAGGTGGCTGAAAGCTGGGAGGGGGAAGATCACGTGAGTTTTGGGGGAGGAAAAAGGACAGGGCTGGGGGAGCTGAGGGTTCTTCCTGCTCTCAACATTGGAGAGGACGGTCAGGCTGCTGTTTGCTGCGGGAGGAGTCCACTGTCAACAGAAAGTCCGGTCCTGGGAAATCTACCATCATCTGCTTTGTGTGCCCAGGAATTCTGAACCCCTTCACCTGCCCTGCTGGAGCTGGGCCAGCCCTGTCCAGCTGTCGCTGCTTCTTCAGCACTGCTCACTTTGCTGGGACGCCTCCCTGCCTGCCGGGACATTCCTCCCTGCCTGCCAGAGATATCCTGCTGTCCCAGACACCAGCCTGGGAGTTTCCACCGTTCCAGCTTAGTGCTCTTGGAGTCCCAAGAGATCAGACTGCCCCAGGCTTTGTGAAACAAAACCTCTCGAGGTTCTTAGTTCTGTTTATTATTAATGCTGTAGTGGTTGTTGGTTGTTTGCCTTGTTATACATACTAGTAAAGAACTGCTATTCCTTTCCCCATAGCCCTGCCTAAAAAGCCTCTTTAATCTTCTAAATTATAATAACTTGGAGGGAGGGGATTGGAATTCCTCATTCCTAGAGAGGCCCCACCCCTCCCTAGCAGATACCTGTCTTTCAAACCAAGACACAGGGACATCAAGATTGGAGGCAGCCTGGGCTGCAGTGATCACACATTGGTGGAGTTTGCAATCCTGAGGGATATGGGTCAGGTAAGGAGTAAAGTCAGGCCCCTGAACTTTAGGAAAGCAAACTTCCAGCTCTTAAGGGAGATAGTCAGTGGGATCCCCTGGAAGACTGCCCTCAGGGACAAGAGAACGGAACAGAACTGGCAGAACTTTAAGGAAATCTTCCATAAAGCACAAGAGCTAACAATCCACAGGATCAAGAAATCAGGCAAAGAAGACAGGAGACTGGTATGTCTGACCTGCTGGTCAAAGTAAAGGGAAAGAAGCAAATGCACAGGCAGTGGAAACTAGGACAGGTATCCTGGGAAGAGTATAGGGATGAACTTCAGTTGTGTAGGGATGGGGTGAGGAAGGTAAAGGTAAAACTGGAACTGAACCTGGGTAGGATGCAAAAAATAACAGGAAGGGCTTCTAAAGATCTGTGACCCAGTGTCCTAGGTTACAATGTAAAATGTGCCCAAAGTATGTATTCTATCACCATCTACATGAAATGTTGAAACTAAGTTGTGCACTGTTTCCCTTGCCCCCTCCCTCCAGACTATCTTCTGTTAATGGCCCATCAATGCCTTCCTGCATGACTCATAGATAACTCCCTCCAGCAGCTATCTCTGTTTAATGGGCAATCAAGGACCCATTACAAAACTGATAAAATGATATCAGCCCATTATGAGATGCTCCGCCCAGGGGGAGGAGCCAAGCATTCCTACCTGGATATAATCTGGCATCTAGGACAGCACAGGCAGCCTTACCCACTGGATTCCCAGAGGACAAGAGCTACCAGACCTTTCTGCAGGAACACTGCTTCAACAAGACCACTTCATCTGGACTGCTACCACCATGGTTTCAGGTTGTATTCTCTGTCAGTGATCTTTTGTACCATTGCATGTGTTTTATTTTATTTTACCTTTTTTTTTCTCTCCTATTAAATTGTGTTTTTTGACTTGGAATCTCTTGCTGGTTTTGCCTTCAAGCCAGCACACCCAGAAAAGGAAGGTCAAAGGAGGTGTACTTCCCTCAATAAACAGTGCTGGAAAACTGGTAACAACAGATGAAGAGGAGGAGGCTGAGGAACTCAAAAACATTTTGCCTCAGTCTTCAATACCTCTCAAGTGGATGGACAGCAGGAAAGAGACTGGGGGAGCAAAGTCCCTCCCACTGTAAGTAAAGATCAGGTTTGCGACCACCTGAGGAATCTGAATGTGCAAAAGTACATGGGACCCGATGAAATTCATCCCAGAGTCTAGAGAAATTTGGCTGATGTAGTTGCCAAGCCACTCTCCATGATATTTGAAAAGTTGTGACAGGTGAAGTCCCAGGTGACTGGAAAAAGGGAAATATTGCACCCATCTTTAAAAAGGGTAGAAAGGAGGACCCTGGGGACTACTGCCCTGTCAGCCTCATCTCTGTGCCTGGGAAGATCCAGGAACAGATCCTCCTAGAAGCTGTGCTAAGGCACATGGAGGACAGAGAGGTGATTCAAGACAGACAGCACAGCTTCACCAAGGATGAGTCCTGCCTGACCAACCCAGTGGCCTTCTATGATGGAGTGTCTATATCTGTGGATGTAGTGGTTTCAAGTTGGCCTATTTTTGTTTTCCAAAAATAGTGTAGTGGTTTGAGTGTCTCCTAGAATTATTTATTCTTTTTCTGCTGTGAGATAGGATTAGGAGAGAAGCAAAGCAGGCTCAAAACTTAAAAGGGTATAAAGACAGGTTTATTAACAAAATTACGAGAGAAATAAAAAATTAATAAGAATCAAAATGAAACCTTCAAAACACTTCCCCTCCCCCACAACATTCTTTTCCCTTCTCATGGACAGTGTATAGAGACAAAATTTAGAACCCTTGGTCAGTTTACTACTTATGAAATAGTCTTTCATCAGCTCATTTAGAGAGAGAAGTCTCTTTTGGTCTGCTATGGAAACTTCCCACAAGACAGAGTCTTCTTCTAGCTTTTAATTTTCACAAAAGCAGCTGCTCATGAATCTGCAGTTGTGACATCCTTCCCATATTATGCAGCCTTCCCACAGCTGCATTATGGGCCATGACACTCATGGGGTACTATTTTAAAGATGAACACTTTAAAAGCAAAGGGGTTTTTTTTTATCTTTAGGAACTAAGATAGTTTCTCTTTCTGGGGGCAAATTTTTGTCTCTCTTTCTCTGTTCAAGCTTCTCATAAGATTACAGCTACTTCAATATTTACTTAGTTCACTACAAATACCATTGCCCAGATTTATAATTTGAATACTCTAATCTCCCCTATGCATATTTTCTATGATTTAAAGGGATATTCTAGCATATTACAGTCTATTACTATGGCTTACAAAAGAATTTCAGCTTAAAACTAAGGCATCTTTTCATTCTCTTCCATCTAGGCTTCAACTCTTCCTTCACTGATTTTGATGTCTTCATATTATCTCTCTACACGTCTCTACTCTGTCCCTTTTCTCTCCTGAGACATTAATTTTGAAGAACTAAGGATTTTTAGGAAAGTTAAGATAATAAATTGCTGAATTAGCTGAAGTAGATAGGTAAGCTTTGTTCGCAGTTAACAGAAGCCAGATCTTAGATAAGCTACCCCGGATCTTGTAACTCATTTCTTGTCAGGTTTATGCAGCTGTGCTTGTAATGAAAAACAAAATGTGGTAAATAGGACATAAGATAGCTGCAGATTTCCTGCTTAAAGAACCTATTGAATGCAGGAAACTAAGTTCTACCAAGGATTCTTTGTCACGAATGCATTAAAAAGGTAGAAAGGTCAGGATGAGGAAGACTCATCTTACTTCCTCATTTTGGGTGACCCCTCCCCAGAATAGACCCCTTGACTCATTTTAGGAGACAAAGTACGCATGCTTAATAGCCTTTTTGCCAATTAGCATATGAAGCGAGGAATGGGAGGTGACAGGGGTATGAATATGTATTTGTATTTTGGATATTCAACACTTTTGTAAATAAAAGGCTTTGTAATTACCTGTGAATTTCGCAGTGTGTATTAGGGAACTATCCTGCGTGCTGCCCGGCTGTAATAAACATACACTTTCCAACTTTAAACTGTTGGAGAATTTTTGTTCGTCACAGTTGGGTATCGATACTAGAGCAATACCCATATTTCTTTAATAAGTCATTCCCTCAAAGAAAATTTAATATTTTGCAAGTTTCATCTGCATAAAAAAAGAGTTAAATCTCTCCCAGGTCTGCAGAAGGTGTAATAGTTCTTCTGGGGCGTGACCAAAAGTAGTAAATTCAGGCCATACTGGGGCTGAGCCAGCATCTGTCACGCAGCTGAGCCCCTCCCTCTGCAAAGGGTCTTGGTAGCAGTGACTAGAGTGTGCTAGGAGGAGAGACAGCTGATATCTCACAGCAGCATGCCCACGGCTGGGGCTTCCCCACCCTTCCTCCACCTGGAAGCTGCTGGGGGAGAGAGGGGGAAAGGGGGCCTGGCCCAGCCCTGCCAGGCCTCCCAGGGCTGCCATAGAAGAGCCAATTTAGTGGCAAGATATTAACAGCTGCTGAGCTTGATCTGGCCGGGATGGGGCTTTCTTTCCTCCCCTCCCCCTGCCTGGCAGCCACCAGGCCTGGCCCTGCCAGAGCTACAACAGTGGCAGGGCCTGTCCAGACCACACCAAGCCCAGGGGCCACGTGCAGAGCAGGGCTAGCCCCGCTGGCTCCTGTTTCCTCTTGCCAAACCAAAAGGAAAGAGAGCTTCCCGAGATTTTCCCCGATTTTTAACCTGTGTTTTCACAGAAGTGGGTCACCTTTCTAGTGGCTTCACCAAATATCAAAATTCAAACCTAGTCACTGATTAGTTTTGCTATAGCTCTTCCCAGAAGAATCACTTCTGTGCAAAACTAGCACAGTGGACAATGGAAGGGCTGCAGATGTCATTTATCTGGACTTCTGTAAGGCCTTTGACACAATCCCCCACACTGTGGGGAGACAGATAGAGATAGTGCTAAAGGCAATCTTGCCCCCCATACATTGCAGCTGTGTTAATTATCAAAGAATGGGAACAGCCTTGCCCTCACAGCTATGGGTGTGATAAAAGAGTGAATTAGCTGGGATAGGAGTCAGTTGGAGTCTGCTGGCTGTGCTGTGAGAAGGAAGGGACAGGAGGTTGTGTGAGGGACAGAAAGGGTACAACATTGTACAGGGAAAGACAGGGTAAGTTGGCCATGCTAGGGACAGGAAGCCGCGGGCTGGAAATGCAGAAGGAAGATAGAAGAAGGAGAGAGAGCCAGAGCTGTGTAGAGCTACTCATGGGACTGCAACATAGAAAAGGTATGAAAGACTTTTAGGTAATGTGGAACTGATACTTGGAGCCCTCTGAAGTTTTTAAAGGAGTACTCTTGAGTGCTGTGGCCATCTTGATGATGACACCACATCATCTTTCTCTCAAGTTGGGGAGAGATGGATTTAATGGGTGGACTGTTTGATAGATAAAAAAGTAATTGGACAGTCTCATCCAGAGGGTAGTAGTCAACGGTTCAGAGTCCCAGTGGACATCAGTGACAACTGGTGTTCCTCCAGGGATCTGTATTGTGACCAGTGTTAATTAATATCTTCTATATTGACATAGACAAAGGGATCAAATGCACCCTGAGAAATTTGCAGATGACACCAAGCTGAATGGTGCAGTTGACACACCTGAGGGGTGGGATCCAACGATTTATCTCTCTGGACAAGGCGTACCTGCAGAGGAGTTCCCTCATAAAGCCAGCAGAATCATTGAAAAAGGACTGTAAACTCTTATTGCTATGCCCATATTTTATATCTCTTGTAGTCATTGCCTGGGCAATCACCAACTGTATTAAGTTTAAAAAAGACAACTGCCAGATTCTGCACCAGAGACTAGGCAACCCTGGATATATGGATAGACTGGGGAACAAGAGGCCGGAGACCAGCACTGTGGAAAGGGACCTGGGGATCCTGGTTGATGGCGACTTGAATGAGTCAGCAGTATGTCCTGTCAGTCAGGAGGTCCAACTGGAATATCACAGGAAAACGGGAAGATTGAATGTTATAGTGGGTTGATGCTGACCAAACACCAGGTACCCACCAAGGCCACTCACTCACTCCCCCCCTCAGCTGGACAGGAGAGAGAAAGTTTAATAAAGGGTTCATGGGTTGAGATAAGGACTGGGAGAAACCACTCATCAAATACCATCATGGGCAAAACAGGCTCAACCTAGAGATATGCATTGAATTTATTACACTAACAAAATCAGAGCAGGATAATGAGAAGTAAAATAAAACTAAAAACACCTTCCCCACACCCCTCCTTCCTTCCAGCTCTGCCTCCTACCCCAGCAGCACAAGGAGACAGGGAATGGTGGTTATGGTCAGTTCATCACCTGTGGCTTCTGCCACTGCTCAGGGAGAGGAGCTGTTCCCCTGCTCCACTGTGGGGTCCCTCCCATGGGAGACAGTTCTCCTCAAACTTCTCTGATGTGAGTCCATCTCACGAGCAACAGTTCTCTGCAAACTGCTGCAGTGAGTCCATCCCATAGACAGCAGTCATCCCTAAATTGCTACAGCATGGGTCATTCTTCCATAGGGTGCAGTTCTCCAAGGTCAGGCAGCTCCAGCATGGGAGCAGGGCCCCTGTCTCCATGGGTCGCCCTTGGGGTCACAGCCTCCTTTCAGACATCTACCTGCTCTGGCATGGGGGTCCTCCATGGGCTGTGAATGGATCTCTGCATCCCCATGGACCTCCATGGGCTGCTGGGGAACAGCCTGCTTCACGGTGTTCTTCACCATGGGCTGCAGAGGAATCCCAGCTCCAATGCCTGGAGCACCTCCTCTGCCTCCTTCTTCACTGACCTTGGTGTCTGTTGAGTTGTTCCGCTCTCATGTTCTCACCCCCCTCTTCTCTGACTGAAATTGCAACTGTACTACATTTTTTTTTTTGTTGTTTTCTTTCTTCTTAAATCTGTTATCACAGAGACGTTACCACCCTTTCTAATTGTCCTAACCTTGACCAGTGGCACATCCATCTTTAGAGCGAAGAGGGACTGGCTCTGCTGGGCATAAAAGAAGCTTCTAGCAGCTTCTCACAAAAGCCACCCCTGTAGCCCTCCCTTCCTCCCAGTACCAAAACCAGGTCATGCAAAACCAATACACTGGACTTCCTGTATCAATACACACACAAATTGAAGGCTAACACTCTTCTAGTGTCCAAGAAGAATTTTCAGCTTTCCCGTGTGAGACAGTGGACTGTTAATGTCTCTAACAATCTGCAGGATGCTTTGCTGATGAGCAAAGTAACCAATAGTTGCAGAGGGCACACCTACCACCTCAGGCAACAAGCTGGGTGTTGAACAAGATAAGGGAAGAGGCAAATCCTGCCAGGTGGAATAGTGCTTTTTATCATGCCCATGTCCGTACACAAGTGGCTCAGGTGTGAAAATTCCCTTCCAGAGAAGCACTGGGACATTCACACAGAACATTCACACATAGACCTGAAGGTATTCATCCCTTCTGATGCCCCACAATTGACTCAATTATGCTGACCTAAGAGGCAGCTGTAATGTCTTAGAAGGTGTCATAAACCATCAAAGACTCCCAAAGTTCCCAGTGATCCACAGCATTACAACATTTAGTGTGAAACTCCCTGCTGAGCCTGAGCATGTATTATCCCACCGAACTCTGAACTTCGAACTTTGTTTTTCTTGGGCTTTCCCCATCCCTGAGGGATCAAGACTGCAACCATCACTTCAACCAACGGACATTGCAATTGCAAAAACCAGATCTCATCACTGGACTCATGGGTGGTGACTTTATACCTTTCTACTCTTATCCTTTCTTTCTCTTTCTTTTCCTTAATATATTTCCTTATGTGTTATGCTTTTATGTTGCTATATTGCAATAGATAATTGTGAGAGAATAGATTATGGGACATTAGGAATGGGGTTGCAGCTGAGCCTCACCCCTAATGGGGTGCAGCTGTGTAAGACAGGTGACCAGCATTGAAGGAAAAGAGGCATGGAATGCTGATCTGTATTGACCAATCACAAAAGAGTAAAAGGGCACACAGGTGTTATGCATGTGAGAATAAAGGTATAAAAAGTTGTACTGGGGAATAATAAAGTGCTGATGCTTGCTACTATTTTCGGCATCAGTTGTGTGTCCTCCGTCAGATAATAACCAAGTTACTACAGACCTGCTTTCCATTGCACCCAAACTGTTCTAAAATAAACCCTACATATATATTTACAAACACCAACCATTCAGTGTCATTTCACTCTAATCCACCCCAAGGGATCTATTAGCAAGAACCTGGGTTATCCTTGCCTTTTGAAGTCTATCATAACACACATCATAACACCTTGAAGTAGACTGACTTCAAGAGAAAAGAGAGGGTGTGGAAAGATGGCTGAGGGTAAAATCAGAGGAAACTGAGAAGTTATATTCACATCCTAACAGAAGTTATAATGGTACAGAAATTATAAGGTAAAATGCAGCTGCTTCTCCCTGGATGGAATGTGGTTGGCATGCTGGAAACCTATTCCATGATGATTCCCCACTGTCATGGTGTGATAAATGTCCAAAGATTAATTCATGTAGAATATGTCTGTATTTTAATACACCCATATAAAGTATAAGTTGTACATGTTCAAATAAGAAGTTGTAAGATATGTTAAGGTTAATTCATGTAAGTTTATATTCTGTAAACCAAAAAGCCATACAGGGAATGTACGAGATATTTCTGCTGGCAGCAAAAAACCCCAGACCGGGGACACGGGGATGGGAAAGGAATGTCAGTGACATGCCTCTGCCAGGAAACCCTGAAAGGAACACAAAAGCCAGGGAAGGAACAGATAAGCTACTCAAGAACCAATGATTACATCAGATATGTATCTCACCTGCTTCCTCCAGACATTAACATATCTCCCTGGATCTCATCGGAATCTCCTGGACATTATCATGTCAGCGACACACCTGGGCTCAACCATTAAGGTCATTGTTAACCCCAGAAAAACTATTCAAGACTCCTAGACCCGAGCATGAATAATCAATTAAGCCGCCGCGGACGAGGACAACATCGGAGCCTCGTCTCTTCTCTGCGATCCAGTGTATAAAAGGGGACGGCTTCAGACCAAAAATGTGAACTTGGGGGATAGCAGACTGGCAGAGTTTGTTATCAGAGTTCACCCAGTGCCGTGCCTGGGCTCGACACTGTCCTTTTAATTGTGGCTGTCCAAGACTGTCATTTTTGTCTCTCAATAAAATTCTAAATTTTTGATTTCTAAAATTTGGTCAATCTCATTTATAACAATGGGTTAGTACAGTTTAGTTTTTTAGTCATAGAGGAATGTGGAATGATTTTCCATGTCAGGACTTGGGAATTGCTTTAGAAAGGACAGGGACCTATCATAAGGTTAGTTAGAATATTGACATCTAGTTTGACCACTAAAAATGTCAGTTGCGACTTTGGGAGTATCCATATAAAGACCTTTGATTTCCTGCAGTTCACCCTTTTTTCCCTTTGGCCAGAGAGAGAGACAGGTAACATCGAGTTGGGCCTGCTTCCCCCCCTTTGGGGGCCTAGCCTAGCCAGATTCCATCGGCTCCTTGGGGGGGGGACAACAACTACTTTCTCCAAACTTCCCTGGAGCAGGGAGGGATCTCTGCCAGGCCCCTGATAAGAGCTATGGGCCCCATTTAGGCTGAGGCTGCCCCAATTTAGACTGAGGGGTGGGCCAAAAAGGCGTTTATGATCCTGCCTGGTTTTTTTTATTCCAGACTGCCCGGGTGCTCTGATCTCTGATCTTTCTGCATGAGTTCTTCCTCCCCTCACCAGCATGGCCTTGAAAAAATCTTAACACCATGAGCTGCCACAAAAGAGGAAAAATACTCGGGGCAGATTTAACCCTTTCCTGGCAACATGAAGCTTCCAAAACCTAAGCCTTCCCTGAGAGAGAAAAGGGACAGAGTAAACATAAAGAAGAAACAGCATGAAGTCAGTGGAATGAGAGTGAAAAGACTATTGGGACAGGGTTGAAGAGTTGGTTGTTCCATTCTTATTTGAGCCATGGAAATGAACTCTATATTTAGATTATCCCTTTAAATAATGAGGAAGATATGCATTTGGGGAGATGATTGTTTAGATTTGTGTGTGGATTTGAGCAAAGGTGTTTGTGATGGACTAAGTGATATTAATCCTATAAGATGCTTGAACAGAGATAGAGATGAGAAGCCCTCTGAGCCAGTGAAGAAGAAGCTATCTCTGTGCCTTGAGATGAAGAATCCTTTGCCTTTGGAGTTATTCATCTTTAAAAGCTGACACCCCAGCATGCAAAAGTCTAAGACCCATGACCCATGAGCACCTTGGGAACCTGCTAATGGGAGGGGTCACAAAAGCAGGTTTCCCCGGGGAAGCTGTTTTTGTGACAGTTAAAAAACCCACAAGAAAACTGTTCTAGGTTGTCAGTGGGATCCATGACTCTGAGAGACTCCTCTCCTAAAGATTGGTGAAAGACTATTTTCAGATGGTGAAACTGACTGAAAATTACAAGTGTTGTCTCTTTATGTTGTTTTGTAGGAAAGTTAACAATTTTTAGGGGGAGGGAAGAGTGTTTTTGGAGTTTCATTCTGTTTTGTTTTAGTTTTTTCCCAACTTTCTTATTCCGTTCTTTTAGTGTGTGTTAATAAAACTATTTGTTCATTTTTAAGGTTTAGCCTGCTTTGCTTTTCTCCTAGTCTCTCTCCCACAGAAACAAAAGTGAACACTAAGGCCACTACACTAAATTTAGCAACCAGAATTTAGTGAATGTGAAACCACTACATTAATTGGTGTTTCTACCTGGTTATCAAAATTAAAACCATTACATTCATCCCCACAGTCTGCGGCCACAGCACCTGCTAAGGGGGATGGAATGGAGGGTGGAGCAGAGTGAAGATACCATGGCCACTCTCTGTAGAAATCCTTGCAGTGAGGGGAACTCAATAGTACTTTGCAGCTGTTAAAGCCCATAGCACCTGTCACCCAAGGGAGAGAGATGTCTTGCTGTTGAGCCAACAACTGTGGTGAAATCATTCTTCTTGGATGAACTTGATTCCTTAAAGCCTAATTGTGATATTAACACACACTTCCATTCCAAGGTTATCTCCCTCCAAGTTATGACCACCTCCCACCAGGCATGCACTCTAGATTTTATTGACTATATCTTTAAGACCGAAGCGAGACAATTTTACAACAATTAGTAACAAAGGTATACATGACTAGAGTCACTCAAGCTCTAGCTAAACATAATGAAATAGTATAAAAGTAAGTTGAGAATGGGAGAAAAGTTAGGGAAGACTCCATCATAACTACTGGAATCAATTGATGGGCTGAAACTGTCTTCTCTCCCATAGGGTCACCTATTGGGTAAGAACCATATGCTGTATGCACTGAATATTTTATTGAGGATTAGACCTTGTCTCTGTATTGCTTTGAATACATTTTTGTAGTCAGATACTATCACCAATACTCCTCAAATCTTAACCTGTCACAATTTTATATTAATAAAGTGTTATTCCATAAACTGTTAGTGTGAGTCCTTCACAGGCATTAGTAGTCGCCAGCAGCAGGTAACAGTCGAATAAAGTGGAAGACCTGCTGAGGGGTCTCCCTTATGATGTTAGCGTGTGTCCCTGAATAAGTAATTCAATCCAACGGGACTCTTCAGTGAAGGATTCCCCTAATGGGACCCTGACAGACTAGTCCAGCACAAGGGTCTTGACTTTCCAGGGGTGCTGACAGACAAATCAAACACTAAGGGTGGAGGAAATTTCCCCTTTTCACATGACACAGGGTTATGGACTGAATTTTGCTATTGGTGAAGGAGGAAAGAATAAAAATAAATAAATAAATAAATAAATAATAATAAAAAAAGTGTGAATTACTACTTCTACATAGAATCATAGAATATCCTGAGTTGGAAGGGACCCACAAGAATCACTGAGTCCCACTCCTGGCCCTGCACAGGACAACCCCAAGAATCCCATCATGTGCCCGAGAGTGTTGTCCATTTGTTGTCCAAATGTTTCTTTAACTGTGATAGGCTTGGTGCTGTGACCACTTCCCTGGGGAGCCTGTTCCAGTGCCCAGCCACCCTCTGAGTGAAGAACTTTTCTCTAGTATCCAACCTAACCCTCCCCTGACAGAGCGTCATGCCATTCCCTCAGGTTCTGTCACTGGTCACCACAGAGATCAGTGTCTTCCTCTCCTCTTCCCCTCATGAGGAAGTTGTAGACTGCCATGAGGTCTCCCCTCAATCTCCTCCAGGCTGAACAAGGCAAGGAACCTCAGACACTCCTCGTATGACTTCCCCTCTTGATCCTTCACCCTTTTTATAGTCCTCCTTTGGATTCTTTCTAATAGCTTTACATCCTTCTTATATTGTGGCACCCAAAACTGCACGCAGGACTTGATGTGAGGCTGCATCAGCACAGAGTAAAGCAAGACAATCACCTCCCTTGACCATCTGGCAATGCTGCGTCTGATGCACCCCAAGTCACAGTTGGCCCTCCTGACTGCCAGGGCACACTGCTGACTTGTATTCAACTTGCCATCGACCAGGACCCCCAGGTCCTGGTCTCATATGAGTAGACACTGCGGAAGCTGGGCTTGTTTGGTCTAGAAAGAGAAGACTGAGAGGGGATGTCATCAATACATACAAATATCTCAAAGGTGGGTGTCAAGTGGATGATGACAGACTCATTTCAGTGGTGCCCAGTGACAGGTTAAGGAGCAGTGGACATAAACTAAAACATAAGATGTTCCACCTCAACATGAGGAAGAACTTCTTTCCATTGAGGGTGACAGAGCATTGGAACAGGCTGCCCAGGGAAGGCGTGGAGTCTCCTTCTCCGGAGACATTCCAAACCCATCTGTATACATTCCTTTGTAACCTGTTCTAGGTGACCCTGCTGGGTAGGGGAATTAGACTAGATAATCTCAAAAGGTCCTTTCCAACCCTAACTGTTGGGGAGGATGAAGTCAGAAAGCCCTATAAATATGATTGCTTAGATTCTGAGAATGTGAAACCTGTAAGTGAGATAGAATTGAAAGTAAGTTTTGATGTTTGAGATGTCCTAGCTACAGGATGTCTGGGAAAACAGTTATGTGGCCAGCTGAAGGTCACCTGCAACCAGACCCAGAGGTCAAATGGAATGTTCTGTCTCACCCCAATGTATGGTTCATCCCACACCTGTAACCCTCCCCTGAAGTATCAGGTATCTGAAACCCCATTGGCTCAAGTCCTGTTCCAGCCCACCTTGAGACCCCTTATCAGGGGGCTGCGAAGGCAGGTTGGGTCTCTTCGCTCTTTGCTCTTTACTCCTCTCTCCCTACCTCTCCCTTCCCCCACCTCCCTAGGCCTTGCCACAAGCTGCACCTGGCAGCTCAGAGCAAGGCCTCATATTCTTTACAATAAACCTTATCTTCTAAAACCCAACTTCAGAGATCTCTCTTCTACGTTTATCCATACTGTCCTGGAGTCTACAGCAGAGGAGCAATTTCTACAAATTGGCTCTCAACGTGGAAAACGCTGGACCCAGCCTTTCAAGCTGTGAGAGACTTCCCCATGGACGGTAACAATTACCAGTTGTACTCTAATCGGTGTCGTGAGCACAGCATATCATTGCTGGGCTGCGTGATGCTGGAGCTCTTTAAAGTTGCCGAGGACAAAACCTTGAGCACGAGGATCATTACTAAGTAGCAAACACTTGGAGCTCTGAGGAGGTTTTGCCTCGCATCCCTCGAGCACAGACGGCTGCTGCTGAGCAGCGGCCACTGGAGCTCACAGAGGGACCTTTGCCGTGGTAATTTCCACGTGCATTGAGCACACGTGGGCACTGCTTTGCACTGCCCGCACTGAAGCTCTGAGTGGAGGTTGGAGTCCCCGAGCACGGAAAAGCCGTTCCTGAGTAACGCCTGAAGCCAGAGCTCTGAGGGGGACCCCGTGCAGTGTCCTGAGAGCTGACTGGAGTGTCTGGCCAACCCCCACGTCAGATCTCAAGTGAGGACTCTGCTTCTGTGACATCGAGGTGAGCTACAGTGGTGTAAAAAAATGGGACATTCCCACTCTACCCTTGATCGAGATCTCTATAAACAAATGAAGCATCTTTTACGCTGCAATAACAGTACTATACATAAGCAAGAGCTAAAAGACCTTTTAGAATGGACTCTAGTTAACTTTCCCAATGCTGACCGTTCAGCCATCTTTACCAGAGACTTTTGGGACTCAGTTGGAAATAGACTCTTTAATGATATTTCACGAAAGAATTTCGCTGTTGCTGAGCTTGTCCCAGCATGCAGGGCTCTGGTTGAGCTCTTTGCTGCAAAAAACGCCGCTGCAGCCGCTGCACCTAGCCGCGCTGTTCCCGGAGATCTCCTCCGCGCGGCCGCGGGTCTGCAGCAGAGCCCACCCCCCTCCCCTCCCCCCGCGCCACGTGGTTTCGCCATCCGCGGCCCCATTCCCCGCCTCCACCGGACCCCGCAGCCCCTTCCACCGCGCCCTCGGTCCCGTTCACCCCTGCAATCCCGGTTACCGGGGCTCCCTCCCCTCGCTCCAGTGTCATAATGCCGGGCCCCGTCCCCGCCTCCGCGAGCCCGCCCACTGACGGCATCCCGGCGGCGCTTCTCGCTGCCGGCATGGCGGCAGCCCCGCCCCCTCCTTACTACGCGGCTCCGGCTGTACCGCCTCCCCTCCCCACCGCGGGTCCCGCCGCCCCGCCAGCCACGGCATTTGCGGCTGTAGCTGCTGCGGTCGCTGGCCTCCTGCACAGACAGGCAGCGACCCTTTTGCAGGCAGCACAAGCTCCCCTCGCTGCAGCTGACGCGGCCCTGGCGGTGCGCCCGCTCTCGCCTGTGCCCGCCGCTGCCTCACCGCTGCTGCCTCTCATTGAGGCGGCGGTGCCGCCGGCGGCAGTGCCAACGCTTCCCCTTGAGCACACTAACGCGGAGATGCCCGCCACTCCCCCGCGTGTTCAGCAGCGTGCAGAGTGCCCCAGCCCCGCGCCGCGGAGGATGCTCCGGTCCATTCCTGTCCCTGCCGATGCACCATCGTCTGCGCCGCGGGATGGAGCGGTCCCCCTATCGGTGTCACTGCCCCCTTCCAGCGTCCCCGCTGCTGCGGTGCATGGTCTCTCTGTCTGCCCGGATCGCATGGCCCCTGCCCTGGCCCAGCCTGCGAGCTACCAGCATCTGACTGCCGCAGCACAGACGGCGGCTGGGCATGCGCGCCCAGTCCCCGCTCCGCGGCATGTTCCAGCCCGCCCTCCCGTCCCTGCCTGCGCTGCGGCTGCACCAGAAGCCGCGGCGCCACCGAGTTCGCTGCACCACCCCCTGCCTGCTCGTCCCCGTCGCACAGTGACTCTCCAGATCCCCCAGCCATGGCCCCTGCTGCAGTTCCTGTGCCTCCGCCACCTCCCGCGCGCCCAATGCGACCCGCCGCCATGACGCCTTCCTACCCCGAATCTGTGCACCTCGCGCATGCGCAGTCTGTGTGACCAGCGCATGCGCAGTTCGCGCCAACCCGTCCAGCCGCATCCCACACGCTCTATGCCGAAGCCTACGCCCAGCCGGATCCTGTTACAGTCCCATCACAAATAGTCCCCACTGCAGCGCGTCCCGCACAGCCCCCGACACTACAGCCACCAGCAGTTTCTGCACAACCGCAGCCTCCAGCCACCTTTCACCCGCCCACGACTCTTCACACAGCACAACAACCACATGATTCTACAGAGACTTATATGTATCCTTCCGCGTCTCTTCTTCCACCGGACCTACATGCTACAGCAACAGCCTCCTGTCTGACGAATCCTTCCGCGGGTCCAGGCTCTTCTCACGTCTCCACTGACAGGCTCTGTGCCTCCTGCGTCCCTGCCTCTGCCTCCTGTGTCCCTGCCTCTGCCGTCGCATCTTGCATCCTGCCCAAGCATGACTGGACCACACCTTGGCACACAAACCGTGCAACGAGAAGGGGGAGGATGGAATGTGGCAGCCACTTTAACAAATACAGGACAGACAGAGAACTGTTTTGCCCTTGCAGCTGCCAACCCTCTCAAACCTGAAGATCCACCACCACCAATCCTGATTTTGGAAGGTCCACAGAAATGTTCTGATGACCTTCAACTGACAGACTGGCATGAAGTCACACGCGAAATTTGCAAAGAAGAAAATCTAAATCCTCTAGCCATGCCTGTGATATTCAGCCAGCAAGCCGGAGGTCCCAGAACAGGGTCAGCTATCCCATCCCAGGACATGAAAGTATTGTGAAAAGTGATAAAGGACAGTGGCATCTGCTCTTCATACTTTAAACAACTTCTGAAAAATACCCTAGAAAAAACACACCAAACCCTAAAACGTATTTTAATCAAGAGAAAAGGAAGAAAGCCCTGTATGTTTATAATTTTCTGAACAGCTCTGCAAAAGAGCCTGATCCTCATATTTACAGACATTTCTTGAACAATAAAAAGGTAAAACTGAAAGAACACCCCCCAGTTTCAATTAAAAATTTAGAATCAAGACAGTTAGAAAGACCATATAATCCTATAACATGGGGAAAAAGGTTTGCATGTGCCTACACAGGAGGACTCAAGTGGATCCCAGCAAAGAACATGAAGCTGTACCACGCATCTAAGCCTGCTGTCACCCCCACATCAGCCAGTACTTCTGCAAACCAAGAAGCAAGCACCCAGACCTGAGCTGCGCAGAATCATCAGGAGAAGATGATCTGCCAAGAACAGCCCAAGAAAAGACTGGAGTTTTATCATTTGCACGCGTGCATGCTACTTTTGTCCTTTTGATTTAGTTTTTGTAGTGAAGCTTTACCTAAGTCAACCAAAGAGGAATGTCTGAGTTGCTTTAGCCAAGTCTGTAGGCTCTGATACCATCTGTCTATCCGACAGAAGCCCTGACAAACCTTCTGTCAACCTGTTTAGTTAGAGTACCTTTTCCAAAAGATTTTGAAGGTTTGTGCTGCATGAATTTATCTGATCACTCTGTTTCCATTCATAAACAATTGCAAGAATTGAGAGATTTAGCTAGCCAAATTACAATAGATGACCCATTTTGGCTAGACAATTTGTTTAACGGTTTGAGCTTTGCACCTTGGCTAAAGGAACTTTGTAAGATAGGCTTGATTATTCTAATAGTAGTAGTTGTAGTTTTAGTAGCAGTTCCCTGCATACTTCAGTGTGTGCAAAAAGTAATGAATAAGACAGTGTCTAGCATTTTAGTTGTTAATAAGAACGGGGGAGATGTTGGGGAGGATGAAGTCAGAAAGCCCTATAAATATGATTGCTTAGATTCTGAGAATGTGAAACCTGTAAATGAGATAGAATTGAAAGTAAGTTTTGATGTTTGAGATGTCCTAGCTACAGGATGTCTGGGAAAACAGTTATGTGGCCAGCTGAAGGTCACCTGCAGCCAGACCCAGAGGTCAAATGGAATGCTCTGTCTCCCCCCAATGTATGGTTCCTCCCACACCTGTAACCCTCCCCTGAAGTATCAGGTATCTGAAACCCCATTGGCTCAAGTCCTGTTCCAGCCCACCTTGAGACCCCTTATCAGGGGGCTTCAAGGGTGGGTTGGTCCTCTTTGCTCTCTTCTCTTTGCCTGGCATCCTTCCCCGAGGACTTTCCTCTCTTGGAATTTCCTCTCCCTACCTCTCCCTTCCCCCACCTCCCTAGGCCTTGCCACGAGCTGCAGTCTGGCAGCTCAGAGCAAGGCCTCATATCCTTTACAATAAACCTTATCTTCTAAAACCCAGCTTCAGAGATCTCTCTTCTACGTTTATCCACACCGTCCTGGAGTCTACAGCAAAGGAGCAACTTCTACACCTAACTGTTCTTTAATTCTGATTGTGTCCCTTTCCGCAGCTCTGCTTTCCAGCCTCTCGCCCAGATTGTTCACACATCCAGGGTTGCCCCATCCCAGGTGCAGAATCTGGCACTTGTCTTTGTTAAACTTCATATGGTTGGTGATTGTCCAGCCCTCTAATCTGTCCAGGTCTCTCTACAGGGAGTCAGCAATTTCTCTCAGTTTAGTATCCTCGGCAAACTTACTTAGTATCCCTTTGAGTCTTGCTTCCAAGTAGTTTATGGAGGTATTTGATATGCTAAGGCCTGAACAGCAGGCTATGTTGGTTTTGCAAGGCCTGTTTTTTGGTAGGGGAGTAGGAGGGGACAAACAGAGATGCCTTCTGTGAGAAGCTGCTAGAGGTTTCCACCATGTCTGGAAGAGCCAATCACTGATGGCTCTGAAGATGAGCATGCTGCTGGCCAAGCCTGGGCCAATGAGACATGATGATAATGCCTCTGTGATAACATAATTTAGAAGAAAATCAAAATAAAATGGGGGTGCAATTTGAATTCCAGGTAGAGAAGAGGAGGAGGTGAGGACATGTGAGGGAAACAACATGGAGACACCAAGGTCAGTGAAGAAGGAGAAGGAGGAGGCGCTCCAGGCACCAGAGCTGAGATTACTCTGCAGGCCATGGTGCAGAACATGGTGAAGCAGGCTGTCCCCCTGCAGCCCATGGAGGTCCATGGATGATGCAGAGATCCACTCACAGCCTGTGGGAGAGGTGCTCACGCCAGAGAGGATGGATGCCTGGAAGAGACTGTGATCCAGTGGGAGACCTGATGGAGAGAGGGGGCCCCTGCTTCCAAGCTGGAACAGCCTGTCCTTGGAGGACTGTACCCCGTGGAAGAGTGACCTAGGCTGCAGCAGTTTTGGGAGGATTGTTTGCCTGTGAGAGGGACTCATGTTGCAGCAGTTTTGGGAGGACTGGTGCTTGTGAGATTGGTACCACATTGGAGAAGTTCACTGAGAAGTGTCTCCTGTGGGAAGGGACCCCACAGCATAGCAGGGGAAGGACTTGTCTCCCTGAGCAGTGGAAGAACATCTCAGGTGATGACCTGACCAAAACTCCCATGCCCTGTCTCTATGCACTGTTGGTGAGGAGGGAGGGGTTGGAGGAAAAAAGGTGTTTTTAAGGGCCTATTTTACTTCTCATTATCCTCCTCTGATTTTGTTAGTAATAAATTCACTTTGTACCTCTAAGCCAAGCCCGTTATGCCCTTGGAGTGTTTTCTCCCAGTCATTTCTCTCAACTCATGAACCCTTCATTAAATTTTTCTCTCCTCTGCCCAGCTGTGGCAGGGGAGGGTGAGTGAGCAACTTTCATGGGTGTCTGGCATTTGGCCAGTGTCAAACCATGACACAGGCCTAGACCTGAGTTGACTTACAAGATGAATCTTGAGCATGATGCTATTAATACCATCAAGGTTCTTTAGTTAAAAATAGATTATTAAAACATTTATATTAGTTGTTCTTAATGCCAAACCAGCTGGTGTAGAGATGTTTGTATAACCCTGTGTAGGATATATAAAGAAATGCTTTCAACAGATATCCCTAAAGACTTGTGAGTAGAATATTTTAGGGTTTAGTCTCTGGCCAAGCCCTGGCCCCAGCTGGTTGGGAAGTGGGCCATCAGAACCAGAAATTTTCTGCACAAAAAGGTAAACAAGTCATTTGGACTTGTCAATTTGGGCCTATAAAAGCTGGACCCCTTTTTTGGGTGAACTGGAGACCTCACCTATGGGTGGACGCACTGCGTAGGATTTTCCCAATTGCCCGAAAGGGTTCTCCAGGTCCTCACTGCAAAACGGGGCTCCCCAGCAACTGCAAACTCTGGATGATGGTAAAGTATTTAGGCAATTGGTAATGTATCTTTCTCAATCACTATTCTCTCATATAGTAAAGATTAGATGCATTACCTTGCTTATTTTTACTTGTTGCTAAAGCCAAGTGAGTAATAAGTTTATTGTTTTACTAAATGGATCCTTCTACCTCTGTTTTGCCTCGATATAATAGTAAAATAAGATCATTCTTCCTATTGGTGTCTGTGTCCATTCGATTGCCCCCGTTGATTGGCAAAACAATGCTGAAGAGCACTAGCCCTAAGATGGATCCCTGCGGAACCCCACCAGCAATCTACTGCCAGCCTGATGTCACCCCATTCACTATAACCCTTTGCGCCTGACGCATGAGCCAGTTGCTCACCCTTTGCATGGTGTGTTTATACAGCTGTGTGCTAGATGTTTTGTCCAGAAGGATCTTGGGAGGCAGTATCAAAAGTTCTGCTGAAGTCCCAAAAGACTACAGCAACAGGATCCCCTTGATCACTAAATGGGTAACCTTGTTTTAAAAGATAATTAAGTTTGTCAAGCAGGACTTCCCCCTCATGAAACCACACTCACTGCAATCAATGATGGCATTGTCCTTCAGGTGTTTTTCAATGCTTTCCAGAATAATCTTCTCCATAATTTTACTACACACTGAAATGAGACTGGTGATGCCTTAAGCTTTAGCTTTCATATTTTCAGATTCTGTGCTGCCTAGGGATGTAGCTCTGAGCCTCATATTAAGTGCCAGTAAGCTCTCTTTACAGAGTAGGTTGACAAAACAAATCCTTTTCCTGCTGGAGACTAAGGACAACTTGCAGTCCAAAAGCACAAACAACGGTGGACTGAAGGGAGGAACAAGAAGGATGGGACCTCACAACCTGAAGCTGTAATTGGACAGTTGAACCCCAGTATGCAAATAGACCAAAACTTATAAAAATGTAAGATCTTGTGACCAGTTAGACAACTTTCTTTGGTGGCCACCCTGGGTGCAGCCTTGGTTAGGCTCCTGTCTTGCCCCAGGTGGATCCTGGAGTCTTTTCAATAAATATTTTATTTTCTAGCTCTGTCCAGTCTCTGTTTCAGGTCAGCCTTCCTAAGGCATCACTGGCAGGCCTGTAGTTTCCAAGCTCATCCTTCTTGCCCTTGAAAATTGGGACAATGTTTGCCAGTTTCCAGTCAACTGGGACCTCTCCA
The DNA here is from genome assembly GCA_025960845.1 of Tachycineta bicolor. Lineage (NCBI taxonomy): Eukaryota > Metazoa > Chordata > Aves > Passeriformes > Hirundinidae > Tachycineta > Tachycineta bicolor. Next base: position 575,105 of record JANEHK010000107.1, read on the forward strand.
GATTCCCAAGACTGTTCAAAAATTATTGAGAGAGGCCTAGTGATGAGATCAGCCAGCTCCTCCAGTACTCTTGGATGAATCCCATCAGGCCATATAGACTTACAGGGATCCAGCTGGAGCAGCAGATCCTGCACAAGTTCAGGATCACCTGGGAGTTCGTCATTTTCACAGCCATGGTGCTCCAGCTCAGGGTACTGGGACCCCCTTAGCCCATCATCAGTGTTGAAGACCAAGGTGAAGAAAGCATTGAACATACCTGGCTTGTCCATTTCCCTGTTTGTGAGGTGACCATACTCATCCTGTAATGGGCCAATGTTATTTCTGCACTTCCTTTTGCTACTGACATATTTTTAAAAGCTCTTTTTATTGCCTTCCACAGTTCTGCCCAGCTCAAACTTCAACTGAACTTTGATTGCATGAATTCTCCCTACACTGGCAAGTAGCATCTCTGTATTCTTCCCATGTCACCTGACCTTGCTTCCACTTGGCACCTTCCTTTTTTGCCTTAGCTCAATCAAGATGGTCTTCTGCCTCACTCGCTTGACTTCCAACATTTTGGAATTGCCTGCATCTGTGGTCTTAGGAATTGGTGATTAAGAAGTAACCAGCCCTGATGGACCCCAGCAGCTACAACAGCATTTTCTCAGGGAACCTTGCTAGCTAGTTCCCTGAGCAGCCTGAAGTCTGTTCTCTTCATGTCCAGGGTTGGAGTTTTGCTGGCACTTTTCCTTCTCTCACCAGAGATTTTAAACTTGATTTCTTTGTGGTCACTGTGGCCAAGATGGTGACTAATCACCACTTCACTCATGGGCCCCTCTCTGTTAACAAGCAACAAATAAAGGAAGGCACCTTTCTAGTAGTACCTCGTAGCAGCTGTACCATGATGTTGTGATCCAGGTGTTTTAGGAATCTTCTGGACCTGTTTATGCTGGGAGTGTGGTGTTCCCAGTTAACATACGGCAAGTTGAAGTCTCCCATAAGGACAAGGGTGGTTGATTTAGAGGTGACCCTTTGTTCCTTAAAGAATAATTCATCGGCATCTTTGTCCTGGCTACTTCCACAATAACATCCACTTTATTTGTCCCTTAATCCTTACCCAGAGACTTTCAACTGTGCAATTGCCAACTGCAATTGCTTAGTCCTCCCTCCATCCCGGCCACTCTATGATCTCAGAAATGCTCCTTAGGTCTCAGCCTTGACAAACAGCCCCGTGGCTGAGCTCCTCTTGAGCTTATCAGAGACACTGTTCGCTCCAGGAACTGATGCTGTCTAATGAGCTCCTGTTTTAACAAACAGCCTTGGAAATTTTATTTTTTTTTTGCCTGAGCAATGTCACGAAATAAGTTATATTTCTTTAAGAAGGAGTCTATGCAGGAGTGGGGGAAGATGCCAGAAAATTCTTTTAACTATAGCACAATCGTGTATGATCCCTCTATCCATGGTTAATGCTTAGTTTGGTACCATGCAGTGCTTAGTACAAATGCCAGAGATTATGTGGCCTTGTGTTAACTCCTTACATTTGTGACTAATAGTCTTGTGCTAGCTAATGCTTCCTTGTTTACTTATATTAGTGATTAATATGTACTAGCAGATGTCTTAGTTTTGAGAACAGAAATAGAGTGCCAGAGCAAAGAAGGACAAGAGAAGTGCATCATAACCTGACCATATATTTGAGATACTCTCAAGAAAAGAAGATTCATCAGAAAGATCCAGGACCACCAAAGGGATTTTGAGGAATAGGATGTTCCCAGATGACCACCAAAGACTCTCAAAAGACCCCTACTCATAGCCAAATAAGTTCACAAAAATAACTAACATATGCATGTATTCAGGAAATGTAATGAATATGTAATAGAAATGTGATGAATATGTATTTGTTTCATTATATAACCAGCTCTGTTAGGTTGCTGCTTATGCATGCTTTGAGGAGAAATCCCCATGCATACAGTGCTGTTAATAAAGTAATGTCAGTTTTCTAACCAAACAAATTGGTTAGAGAGTTTATTTCCTGGTTTTCAGTGACAGGTTCTGGCACCCCAGATGGGACAAAGTGGCAGCAACTCAGCAGACCAGAGGTCTGGTTAGCACTCCAGCACACACCAAAGTATTTTTGGGGAGATCTTCCATTTCACTGGTCTGGTAAGTCAACCACACTTCCCGTTCTGGGACAAAGAATATTACATTAAATAAGGTATTTTATTTTAAGTTATTTTTTGCCTGCACGTGTCACACTGAGAGAAAGTATGCAGTGTGAGGCTGAGAGGTTTATGTAACTGGTTGCAGGCTTGGGTAAGATCATGCACTACTACAGGGATGCCTGGAGTGCAATCTCGGTTTTGAGAAAGTTTATAAAAGGTTATAAAATGGTTGCAAAAAGTTTGAAAACGTTTTTGAAGGTGTTAAAAGGTTTTTAATGTGTTAAATATGGGAGCAGGGCTATCTTGACAGTTCCTTGGATAAGAGAGCCCAAAAAGCTCCCTTTTGGGTTGTGTCCTAAGGAAGCGAAAAAGCTTAGGGGGATGACCCCCTGATGTGAAAACAAGTTGTAAAATACTGTAATCATTGGTGCCCGATATATAAGCTTGATGATCCGGAATAGTGGCCTGTTAATGCGACTGTAAATTGTAATACCATTTTGCAACTCATGCTGTTTTGTAGAAGGGAAGGCAAGTTGGAATGAAGCCCCTGATATTGATTTATTTTTTTATTTGCAGAATAATCCTGATTTGCAGAAGGAATGTATATATGTGCCTAGAGATCCAATGATTTTACCATTAGAAAAGGAAGCTAAGAAACCACTCAAAAGGTGGTTTCCCTACTCTGCCTGTAGCATAGGTAAATGTATTAAACACAGACAAATGAGGAGGAGGATGTGGATTTATTAGTGTATAAGGGGAGACCAAATAAGAAAGAGGTCAAAAGGCAGGAAGCAGATGTGGAAATGGAAGAAAGTGACTGTAGTAGTAAAAGTCTTAGGTGTGACAACTAACAAATTACCTGAAAGCCTCAGCCACAAGTAACCCTGACCTTAACTTGATCAGTCCATACCTATTGTGAAAAGTGCATATTATATGGCTCTACGCAATATATTTACTATATGTATTATGTTGTATTAATTGTTAATGTTGTATTAATAGTTTGATAGTATGGTAAATGTACTTTTGTAGTTAAAATGTAGTTTTTATGTACCAACCACAGGAAAACGTAAATCTTTCAGAGAAAGAAGAATTTATTACTTCCTTATCACAAGAGACCGACTCCTCCTGCCTCTCTCAGCCTTGTGGACGCCATAGAGATTAAAAGAAAAAAGTGATATTAACCAGAGACAATTCTTTGTTTGAATGGAATTTATGCATTATGTATGAAATGTATGAATATTCAACAGGCTATTGCTTTTAAGAGATAATCCTTTGTTAACAGGGGCCTTCTCCGAAGCTTTTCGCTCGGGGAGGCACCCAGATGTCTGTAACTTTGTTTTTATTGTCTCGTATTGTCCTAACTCTAAAATTGTTCAATTTTTTTACTCTAATTCTATTTTTATAACCATCTTATTTACTATTAAACTTTTAAAATTTTAAAACAAGTGATTGGCGTTTATCACAATTATGGTAGCAGAGGATGGTTCAAACACCTCACTGCTGGTGCCTCAGTGGAATCAGGGTGAAGACAGTGCGCCCTGCCCAGTTTGGAAGCCTCACTCTGTGTTCCCCTGCTGTGACTGGGAGATGCAGGTTATGACCAATGGACAAAAGAAGGCAATAAAACAAAGAAAAGGGAAAAGATTCCCTAAAACCACGGTAATTAGCCCCTAAGACTAAAGTGTACACGAAGATCAAGACCCAAGGACAAAAGGACAGGTAAGTATTTGTTTGGAGGGGCGGTTAAAGGGGGGATGAATGTGTGTGAATGAGAGGTAGCTGGTTATCCCAGACCTGCTAAGCGAGTGCGGAGTCTCCCATGCTGTGTTTCTGTCCTTTCGCAAGAAAAACGGCCAGTAAAGAGACAAAGTGAGTGATAAGAAGAGTGAGAGAACCCCCCCAGGAAAACTGGGACTGAGTTTTAGAGAAGGGGTGGGACCCCTAAGAAGTAAAAAAAAATTTAGCAAGGAAGTTTGGGCTGGGGAAGGAAATAGGGGAGGATTAAATATTGACCCTATAAGTGTTACAATAGAGAGAGAAGATTGTCCCATACGTGTATGTCAATACCCCATATCTTTAGAAGGACGGGAAGGTTTGAAGCCAGTAATAGAAGGCCTAATAAAGGACGGGACATTAGAACCTTGCATGTCTCCCCGTAATACCCCTATTCTCCCAGTAAAGAAGCCTGATGGGAGTTATAGACTAGTACAAGATTTAAGGGAGGTTAACAAAAGAACTCGGTCTCGTTACCCAGTGGTACCCAATCCCTATACACTTCTAAGTAAAGTTCCACCCCAGCATCAGTGGTTTAGTGTAGTGGATCTTAAAGATGCTTTTTGGGCCTGTCCACTGGCCAAGGAGAGCCGAGATATTTTTGCCTTTGAATGGGAGGATCCAAAAACTGGAAGAAAGCAGCAATTAAGATGGACGAAAATACCGCAGGGGTTCACGGAGTCTCCAAACTTATTTGGGCAAGCTTTAGAAAAAATACTACAAGCCTTCTCCACTCCTCCTAGAATACAAATTATCCAATATGTAGATGATCTTCTACTATCTGGGGAAGATGAAGTTGAAGTTAGAGAAGCTACAATAAAACTTGTAAATTTTCTTGGAGAAAAAGGATTAAGGGTATCAAAAGGGAAACTGCAATTTGTTGAACCAGAGGTAAAATATTTGGGACACTTGATATGTAAGGGTAGTCGAAGGCTCAGTCCAGAGAGAATTGCAGGAATTTTTATCCCTTCCACCTCCCTCTTCAAAGAGGGAAATCAGAAAACTTCTTGGATTATTGGGATATTGTAGATTACGGATTGAGGGGTACACACAGGCAGTAAAACTTTTGTATGAGAAATTGACAGAGGGAGATAATATAAAATGGACCAAGGAAGATGATGATAAATTAGAAAAATTGAAGTTAAAACTGGCCTCAATACCAGCTTTAAGCTTACCTTCACTAGAAAAACCCTTTCATCTGTATGTGAATGTAGAAAAGGGGGTAGCTCATGGAGTTCTGGTCCAGGAGTGGGGAGGAGTAAAGAGACCAGTAGCTTATTTATCAAAGATGTTGGACCCAGTGAGCCACGGCTGGCCAGTATGTATTCAAGCTATAGCCGCTACTGCAATCCTGGTAGAAGAAAGTTGTAAACTTACTTTTGGAGGTAAACTAATTGTGTGCACACCTCATGCGGTTCGAAATGTGTTAAATCAGAAAGCTGAGAAATGGTTGACAGACTCTAGAATGTTAAAATATGAAGCAATCTTGATAAATAGTGATGATCTGACATTAGAAGTAAACAGGAGTTTAAATCCAGCTCAATTCCTATATGGAGAACCAGCAGGTAACCTAATACATAACTGTTTAGAAATTATCCAATACCAAACAAAAGTTGGGGGGAACTTGAAGAACAAGCCCTTTCAGAAGGGGAAATAATCTACGTGGATGGTTCCTCCAGATGTCTACAAGGAAAAAGAATGTCAGGTTATGCAGTAGTTGATGGAAAAAACATGCAAACTATTGAAAAAGGAAAGTTACCTTCAAACTGGTCAGCTCAAACTTGTGAATTATATGCTCTAAAAAAGGCACTGGGATATTTAGCACACAAGAAAGGAACTATATACACTGATTCAAGGTATGCTTTTGGAGTAGTACATACTTTTGGAAAAATTTGGGAAGAAAGAGGACTACTTAACTCAAGAGGAAAAGGATTAATACATGAAGGACTCATTTTAGAGATTTTAGAGGCATTAAAACTACCTGAAGAAATAGCTATAGTACACATTAAGGGACACCAAAGAGGAGTGACCCCAGAAATAAGAGGAAATAATTTAGCAGATCAGGAAGCTAAGGATGCAGCAGAAAATGGAGCTGAAAGAGTCATGTTAATATTAACTCCAAATGAGGAAAAATTGGGAATCCTAAAGTGTAGTGAAGCAGAGAAAAAAGAATTAAACAAGATAGGAGGAGAACAGGCTGAATCAGGGAAATGGAAACTTCCTGATGGAAGACAATTACTTAATAAAATACTGGCTAGAAAAATATTAGAAGATATGCATCAGAAAACCCACTGGGGTACTCAGGCCTTGTGTGATCATTTTTTAAGGAACTATGGATGCTTTGGGATTTTTGGAGTAGCAAAGCAAGTAACTGAAAAATGTATAACTTGTCAAAGGATAAACAAAAAGGTAATGAGAAAAAAAACGTCAGGAGATCGTGAGTTAGCTCTTCGACCATTTCAAAGTATCCAAGTAGATTTTACTGAACTTCCTCAAGTGCAGAGATGGAAGTATTTATTAGCAATAACAGACCATTTAACCCATTGGGTAGAAGCAGTTCCCACTACCA
>JANEHK010000107.1:581984-609668 GCA_025960845.1 Tachycineta bicolor
AGTAAAATAGTTTTTTCCACTTTTCTCCACAAAGGTTTTTTTTTTTTCCGGACTGGTTGGAGAGAGGGGCCACTTGGGTTTGCCTCCCAGAGGGATCCTATATTTGGGTTTTCCCCCAAATTTGTCTCCAAACCAGGACAGACCCTTAATTGGCGCCCAACGTGGGGCACGAGAGAGTGGAAAAAACTTCTACTGATTATTATTAACTGCATTTTTTTTGTTGTTGTCCTTTGAGTAAGGATTAAACAGACAGTGGCCATGTTGCTTCTTGAAGTCCTAACATCTCTTAGTATAGAGTCTTTTCTGCATTTCTGTTCCCTAAGCTTTTTTGAAGTCTTAATACCTTTCTAGTCTCTAAGTTTGTTTTCCTACCCAGAAATAGCTCCAATATTGTCCTTAACATACAGCTTTTACACTAGAGATGCACAAATTAGAATAGCTATCTTGCTAGGTTCGGTGATTATAGTTTACAAGAAGCTTATAAAGATACTGCAGTTTGTTCTGGGTATGTTCAGTTTATAGTTTTTTCGTCCTACCTTGCGTCCTAGTTCCGGTAACATGCTTTAGGGATTTATCAATAATTGCACCCAGTTTGTTAAAAGAGGAGTAAGGAATGAGGCTCTTCAGCCTCTTTTTTCCTTCTTCTCTTTTGAGTCAGTTACATCACTTTTAGAGAATGTTCAGGGTCTTTTGAATGTTAAAGACCCTACCTCCCTAGTCTTTCACCTCGTGACTTTCCTCTATATAGCTTACAGCTTTTCTAGAATAAGTCACACACTGCTAAACACTATAAGGCAGCAGATAGAGGCAAAGGAGCAGGGAGATAAATCAGTCACTCAGGCTGCAGCCAACCCCACAGCTATTCAGGATGCAGCTAAACCAGACAGTGAGGCCAAGACACCAGCAGTTGCTGCAGTAAAGAAGAAAAAAAAGCACACAGACAAAACCGATCGACCAGTAGACGATGATTCAAGTAAAAGATCCTCAGTGCCTCCTGACACCCAGTCAGAAGTCAAACCAACTGACACACAATCAGAAGCTGAAGCAACTGATGATACACAGTCAGAAGCTAATACGAAATCAGAAGCCCAACCAACTAGTACAAGATCAGGAGCCCAACTAACTAGCACACGATCAGAAGCCCAACCAGCTGCTACAACATCAGGAGCCCAACCAGCTGCTACAACATCAAGAGCCCAACCAGCTGCTACAACATCAGGAGCCCAGCCAACTGCTACAACCTCAAAAGCCCAACCAACTGCTACAAAATCAGGAAATACTATTGAGGCCTTTTCCCTGAAGGACCTTCGTGGCCTAAGAAAGGATTATACTCGACAATCTAATGAATCTATAATTAGTTAGTTAGTCCGTCTTTAGGATGCTGCAGGCGAGGCTACAATACTAGATAGCACTAAAGCGAGACATCTGGGATCCCTATCACATAATCCAGTTATTGACCAAGAAATGATGAAGGAGGCTAGTCCTTGCAGTCTCTAAGAACAAGTCCTGAGAAGCGTGGCACAAAGATATCTGTGTGCCGACGATCTCTATATGCAGCAAACTCAGTAGAAAACCATTGAACAAGAGATTCAGCGCTTAAGAGAAATGGCAGTAGCAGAGATTGTCTTCTCAGATGACCTAAACACTAGGAACCCAGACTTAGTACCATGTACACCTGTAATATGGCAAAAACTTGTACGACTTGGGCCACAAGAATACTCCTCTGCTTTAGCAATAATGAAGCGGGATAAGACAGAGGAGACTGTGCTTGATATAGCAAAGAAGCTCCGAACATATGCAGATGCCGTGCATAGTCCAACACATGCGAGAATCGCAGCTTTGAAAACACAGATGCGAGGATTCGTAGACAAAGTAGAGGAGAATCTCAAAGAAATCAAGGAGAACATTCTCCAGATCTCTGCAGTACAAGTTAGGGGCTCTGGCACCACACGCAAACGTTCCCTAGATAGAGAGGGAAAAGGCATTCCACGAGCTAAACTGTAGTCCATCCTGCGTGATTGTAGAGAAAACATGAAAAGATGAGATAGAGAATCTACTGAGGCTATGACACAACAAGTGCGTGAATTGTTAAATGGCAAGACTGTGGGAAGAAATTCTAGCAAAAAGGAAGCAGCTCCAGTTACCCGGGGAAATAAAGATAATCAGGCTTAGAGGGGCCCTGCCTCTAGCCAGGTAGAGGCTAAGGAAAACCGTGTTTTTTAGACTGTGTAGATTCGTTGGCCTGGCACATCAGAACCACAAAAATATGAAGCCTTAGTTGACACTGGTGCACAGTGCACATTACTCCCATCAAGACATGTGGGGAAAGAATCTGTTTCCATTGCTGAGGTGACAGGGGGTTCACAAGATTTTACTTTAGTAGAAGCTAAGGTGAGCCTGACTGGAAATGAGTAGAAAAGACACCCTATTGTGACTGGCCCAGGGGCTCCATGCATTTTAAGCATAAACTTCCTCCGAAATGGGTATTTCAAAGACCCAAAGGGATTCAGGTGAGCATTCAGAATAGCAGCTGTAGAGACGGGATGTTAAGCAGTTAAATACCTTGCCTGGACTATCAGAGAACCCATCTGCTGTAAGTCTTCTGAAGGTGGAAGAGCAACAAGTGCCAATTGCCACTTCAACAGTGCATCGCCGACAGTACAGAACAACTCGAGATGCTGTGATTCCCATCCACAAGATAATCCGTAAGCTAGAGAGCCAAGGGGTGGTCAGCAAAACCCACTCACCCTTCAACAGCCCCATCTGGCCTGTGCGCAAGTCTAACGGAAAATAGAAATTAACTGTGGACTACCGTGCCTTGAACTAAGTGACTCCACCATTGAGCGCTGCTGTGCCAGACATGCTAGAACTCCAGTACGAGCTGGAGTCCAAGGCAGCAAAATAGTATGCCACCATTGACATTGCTAACGCATTTTTCTCCATTCCTCTAGCTGCAGAATGCAGGCCTCAGTTTGCTTTCACCTGGAGGGGCGTGCAGTACACCTAGAACCGACTGCCCCAGGAGTAGAAACACAGTCCCACCATCTGCCATAGACTGATCCAGGCTGCATTAGAAAAAGGTGAAGCTCCGGAACATCTACAGTACATTGATGACATCATTGTGTAGGGAAACACAGCAATGGACGTGTTTAAAAAAGGAGAAAAGATCATCCAGATTCTCCTAAAGGCTAGCTTTGCTATCAAGAAGAGCAAAGTTAAAGGACCTGCTCGAGAGATCCAGTTTCTAGGAATAAAGTAGCAAGATAGAAGGCGTCAGATTCCCACTGAAGTCATCAACAAGATCACAGCAATGTGTCCACCAACCAACAAAAAGGAAACACAAGCTTTCCTAGGCGCCATAAGTTTCTGGAAGATGCTCATTCCTGAGTACAGCCAGATTGTGAGCCCTCTCTACCTAGTCACCCGCAAGAAGAACAATTTCCACTGGGGCCCTGAACAGCAACAAGCCTTTGCCCAGATCAAGCAGGAGATCGCTCATGCAGTAGCTCTTAGCCCAGTCAAGACGAGACCAGATGTGAAGAACGTACTCTACTCAGCAGCCAGGAACAATAGCCTGTCCTGGAGCCTTTGGCAGAAGGTGCCTGAGGAGACTCGAAGCCGACCACTGAGATTCTAGAGCCGAAGTTACAGAGGGTCCGAAACCAACTACACTCCAACAGAGAAGAAAATCTTAGCCGCCTATGAAAGAGTTCAAGCCGCCTCAGAAGTAGTAAGCACTGAAACACAACTCCTGCTCGCACCTCGACTACCAGTGCTGGGATGGATGTTCAAAGCAGAAGTTCCCTCTACCCACCATGCCACCAACGCCACATGGAGCAAATAAATTGCCCTCATCACTCAGCGCACCCGCATTAGAAACCCAAATCGCCCTGGGATTCTGAAAATAATTACAAACTGGCCAGAAAGTAAAAACTTTAGTCTCATAGATGAAGAAGAGCAAAAACAAGTGACACGTGCTGAAGAAGCTCCACCATACAACCAACTGCCAGCAGAAGAAACATGCTACGCTCTTTTCACTGACGGTTCCTGCCGCATCATTAGGATGAAACGAAAGTAGAAAGCAGCCGTATAGAGCCCCACACAACAGGTTGCACAAGCCACTAAAAAAGAAGGTGAGTCAAGCCAACTTGCTGAACTCAAAGCTGTTCAACTGGCCCTAAACATTGCTGAAAGAGAGAAGTAGCCAAAGCTCTACCTCTACACTGATTCGTAGATAGTAGCCAATGCTCTGTAGAGATAGCTAGAGAAGTAGAAAAAAGCCAATTAGCAGCGCAAGGGAAAGCCAATCTGGGCTGCAGATGAGTGGAAGGACATTGCCACTCGAGTAGAGAAGCTACCTGTCAAAGTCCGTCATGTAGATGCCCATGTCCCCAAGAGTCGAGCTAATGAAGAGCACCGAAACAACGAGCAGGTAGATCAAGCTGCAAAGATAGAGGTGTCAAAGATAGATTTAGATTGGCAACACAAGGGAGAGTTGTTTCTAGCTCGATAGGCCCATGATGCCTCAGGTCACCAGGGCAGAGATGCCACCTATAAGTGGGCACGAGACCGAGGGGTAGATCTAACCATGGACAGTATTTCTCAGGTTATCCATGACTGTAAGACGTGTGCTGCCATCAAGCAGGCCAAGCGGGTGAAGCCCCTATAGTATGGCGGGCGATGGTCCAAGTATAAGTACAGGGAAGCCTGGCAGATTGACTACATCACCCTTCCCCAAACCCGCCAAGGCAAGCGCTATGTGCTGACCATGGTAGAAGCCACCACTAAATAGTTGGAGACCTACCCTGTGCCTCACGCTACTGCCCGGAACACCATCCTAGGCCTTGAAAAGGAAGTTCTTTGGAGGCATGGTACCCCTGAGAAGATTAAGTCAGACAATGGAACTCATTTCAAGAACAGCCTCATCAACAACTGGGCTAGGGAACATAGCATTGAGTAAGTGTACCATATCCCCTATCATGCACCAGCTTCAGGGAAAGTAGAAAGATACAATAGACTGCTAAAAACTACCCTGAAAGCACTGAGTAGGGGATCATTCAAAAATTAAGAACAGCATCTAGCAAAGGCCACCTGGTTAGTTAACACCCGAGGTTCCACCAACTGAGCAGGCCCTGCCCAATCTGAGCCCCTACATGCAGTAAACAGAGAGGAAGTCCCAGTAGTACATGTAAGAGGTTTGTTAAGGAAGACAGTTTAGATCAATTCTGCTTCAAGTACAGAGAATCCCATCCGTGGGATTGTCTTTGCTCAAGGACCAGGCTGCACATAGTAAGTAATGCAGAAAGATAGAACCACACGATGTGTACCCCAGAGAGATTTGATTGTTAAGTAAGAACCAGGTGTAATTATCGCTGTGTGCTGAATAGTACTGCCACTGTATGTAACTGTATATTGCATATTGTTTTTATATAGATATATGAGTGTGTAAAGCTAAAGTATATATTAGTTTTAGTAAATTGACAATATGGGGATAAGGGGTGGAATGTCCTAGGGTAACTTTATGATGCTTGTATCCCCAATCGTCTGTTCTGTTTCTACTGTATATTGAGTCCTGTGCCTTTAAGACTAGTTCTAAGAGCAAGGAGAAGCGCAGAGTTTGTTTTGAGAAAACTGCCTGACTCCTCCACATTCTTCTGCGGACAGTGTGTTCGGCGGAGGCTTAGAGACACTGCAGGACAGAGATCTTTTTGCTTTTAGTTAGTTTCAGCTAGCTAAGGCAGAGAAATTCCCTGGACTGTTTTTTTTCTTTCCTTTTTCTTAGAACTGTTTAAACCTTCTCTAGACTGAAAACCCAGGAGAGCACCGGGGGCTGCACCTGCAGCCCACTGGGGCCTGGACCTCGGCATTTTCCAGCAGCGCCGGAGGGACTGGGACTGAAGAGAGACTGAGAGAGAGCCGAGCTCCACCCACGGCAAGGACTTTCTCAATTTGCCATCTCACTCCAGAACGAAAAGTTTTATTGTTTCATATTATTCATCCTTTATACTTGTATGCACTTTATTTGTTTAGTAAAATAGTTTTTTCCACTTTTCTCCACAAAGGTTTTTTTTTTTTTCCGGACTAGTTAGAGAGAGGGGCCACTTGGGTTTGCCTCCCAGAGGGATCCTATATTTGGGTTTTCCCCCAAATTTGTCTCCAAACCAGGACACAAGGCCTCAGCCAACATGGTAAGTAAGACACTTTTAGAGCAGATTATTCCCAGATATGGAATGGTTAATAGAATAGACTCAGACAGAGGAACACATTTTACGTCAAAAGTGTTACAACAGCTAATTCAGTCTTTAGGGATAAAATGGGAGCTGCATACCCCATGGCATCCACAGAGTTCTGGCTGTGTAGAAAGGATGAACCAGACTTTAAAGAGAACTTTGACCAAATTAAGAGTTGAAACCCAAATGTCATGGGTACAATGCCTACCTTTGGCCTTACTGAGGATCCGAACACAACCCAGGTCAGACCTGGGAATGTCAATCTATGAAATGATGTTTGGGTTACCCTTTTTGACCACCCAACATGAAAATGCTACCTATGAGGTAGGGGAAATGAGCATTAAAAGATACATTAACACCATTGCAAAAAACTCTTGAAAACTTACGGTTGAAAGGAATAATCCCTCAAACCACACCTTTAGACTTTAAAATCCATAATGTTCATCCAGGGGAATGGGTGCTAGTAAAAACCTGGAAAGAACAATCTTTAACTCCTCAATGGGAAGATCCTTTTCAGGTATTGCTGACGACTGAGACTGTGATCCGGACCAAGGAACGAGGGTGGATCCACGCCAGCAGAATCAAAGGACCTGTGGATGAACCTAAGGAGTGGACGATTGCATCTGAACCGAGTGATACAAAACTGACTCTTAAACGGGGACTGGGTGGTAATGAACTGGGAAGACCCAAATGGTCCAAGAAACATACCCAGGATCACACCTAATTGGGAGATAAGGCCAAGCTTATATCAGTGGTTTCAAGTACCGCCTGGACAAGTGTGGTGGTGTGCGTTTCTGTTTTTATTTATTTAATGTAATTTATATTGAGTTTTCTGTAATGGTTTGTTCCTTGTACCCCCCTGTTTTTTGTATTGGTTGTAACCTGTCTGCCTAGAGTTAGAAAAGTCAGTTATATGTCAGTCATTTCTTCCCTGCACCTGTCCCTGTCAGCTTCCCCCCCTCTCCTCGTGGTCGCCCTGTCTGTCACTTAGAGACCCTACTCTGGATTCTGGAAAGATCCAGGAGAGGTGTCGAGTGGTAGGCTGGTGCCCGGGGAATCCCCTCCTACCCTTCTGTGATTTGTCAGTGGTTCAAAGGTTGACACCCCTGTTACCACCCCTGTGTTCCCTGGTTGGCTGGCCCGTTGTCAGCCCTCCCCCATTTATAAGTGATTGTCAAGCTTTGATCTCTGCTCTTCTGGACAGGGGATCAGGGAGTGCTGAGCTCCGTGCTCTATCTCCCTGCAATAAACGCCGTTTTGCCCTGCCTGGAGGAGTCGCCCTTTCTTCGGCTGCCGTGGTTGCGTTCTACATCGATCCACTCGCCGCTGGTGCAGGGGAATTAAGATTCCACGGGGGAGGAGGCGGCTCATCCAACGTGTCGCCCCAACCCATCTATGCTGCTGCAGTGCACAAACTGAGCTAGCCTGTGGCCGCGCTGCAAGCGCGAGCACAGACACAGAAACAGACAAGCTTTGAGACGCCTCAGTTACCCTCCTTGGGGAGGAATACTTCCACTCCAAACAGGAAGATCAGGACTGTTTCGGACAGAGAACTCTTGTATTCACACCTTAGCCTGCGATTTATGCAAAGAGGAAGAGGAGTTGCAACTTCCACCAGTGCCAGACCAAATACCCTGTTTGATCCACCAAATACCAGACATGCTAGCTGGGTTAAATGTAAATGTTTCGATTGTGGGAAGGATTGGTATTGTAGTTCACACAAGCGACGCTCTCGTTGCAGGAAGTGTCAAGGGCCAAATCGATCTCCTATCCAAGTAGAATTCAAAGAAACTGAAATAAAAACTTTGTTTTGTGGATGGGAATTATTAGTGCCTGTTGAATGGGAGATACCGGAAGAACAGTGGGAAACGACAGTTAAGGAGTGTCAAAAATGATTTGCCTGGAAATTAGCTAAGAGGAAGTGACAAAGCAATAGAGGGCAAGACCAGATTGGCCTCTGTATTCGCCACCAAGAAGATCAAATACACCTGCTGTGGGTTGCAACCCCATAGGCATGGGAGGTGGGAGTATAAGCCATACTGGACCTCTGTTACTCCTTTTTCTGTCACTCAATTTTTGTCTTCTCCCTTTTGGGATATCGACAGGGCCATGTTACAGATGTTACCAAAAGCTGTACATGGAAAGACACCGAGGTTCTTTTTTCATCTCTCACACTCATGTCAACAGCCACTGTTATAACCCATCCAAATTAGGCAACTGCATACATAAAGGGAAGAAGTACTGGATTGCAGAGAACTTAGGAACAAGTGGTAGCAGGATGGGAAGTCAGTGCCCAAAAGAGGAGAGATGGATTTGTTTTACCTACATTACTGGGCAAAAAGCACTGGGTCTAGTAAAAGAGCAGTTGATAAGCAAAAAGGCTAAGTCAGTACAACCACCTAAGCCTGTGCCAATTTTGATCAACGATTAGTATACAAAATTTGAACAGCAATTAGAAAAAGAAATAGATATCTCAAGGATGGGTAAAAATCAGTTTGTAGAATTGGGGGAAAGAATAAGTAAGGAATTTAACATAACCAATTGTTGGGTCTGTGGAGGGGCTTTGATGTCAGAAGAATGACCATGGAAAGGCAGCAGCTTAGGCCCAATTGAGCTTCTAAAATGGAACCAAGCAAGTACAAGTGGAGAAAACAGACCAGAAGGGTGGATTTTAAGCTCAACAGTGATAGGGGAAGAATGTCTATGGCGCACTGGGAAAAGCTTCCTTTATGAAGTAGGAGAAACACCCTGTAAAAGATATAAGGTTAGTAATGGAACTTCTGTATGGTGGGTCCCAGAAGCACCAACCGTGTATTGGACCCGAGAAAAAGCAAAAAAGGTGAATTGTAAGTATGATAACAAAACAAAACTTTTTCAATGTAATGATACAGGTAAAAATCCTTACTGTGGCATCCCGGAAATTTCCAAATTTTGGGAGAATATAGATCAACAAAAATTTAACTACTGGAAAGCTCCAGACGGCTTATTTTAGATATGTGGGGAAAGGGCATACCCAAAACTCCCCTCCCTGTGGAAAGGGAGCTGCACTCTGGGAATTATACAGCCAGGATTTTTTCTTTTACCAGGACCTGATGGGGATCAATTAGGGATACCAGTTTATGAGGATCTAAAGAGAAACAAAAGAGAATTGATTGGAGGATTCCAAAAATGGGGAGATGAGGAATGGCCCCCTGAACGCATACTGGAAACATATGGGCCAGCCACCTGGGCACAAGATGGGAGTTGGGGCTATCGAACCCCAATTTATCTGCTAAATCGTATTATAAGACTTCAAGCCGCTGTAGAGATAATAACGAACAAAACTGGTCAGACAATGGAATTAATATCAAGGCAACAAACCCAAACAAGAGCAGCCATGTATCAGAATAGGTTGGCTTTAGACTATCTATTAGCTGAAGAAGGGGGTGTTTGTGGAAAGTTCAATACATCAGATTGTTGTTTAAAAATAGATGACAATGGAGATGCCGTCCTGGACATAGTCAATGATATCAGAAAAATCGCCCACGTACCAGTTCAAAAGTGGGAATCAATGCTAAATACTAGCTGGTGGGATAATGTGCTGGGAGTAGAATGGTGGAAAAAATTAGGCTTCTTCCTTTTATGCACTACAGCTGGTCTAATATTTCTTCCTTGTCTGATTCCCTGTTTCATTCGGCTCATCACCAGTGTGGTACAAGGCATGCAATTAGTGAACATGGACCAAAAGTTGCCTACAACAACACCACAAAGGATTATGGTGTTAAAGAAACAGAATAATATAGAAGACCCCTTCAAAGAAGCGAGATTGATTTGTGAAAAAAATGAGCGAATAATGAAGGCTAGAAAACAATGAATATTGCTCGAGCCAAATTAATTATAAAAAGAAAGAGGGAGGATTGTGAAAAGTGCATATTATATGGCTCTACGCAATATATTTACTACATGTATTATGTTGTATTAATTGTTAATGTTGTATTAATAGTTTGATAGTATGGTAAATGTACTTTTGTAGTTAAAATGTAGTTTTTATGTACCAACCACAGGAAAACGTAAATCTTTCAGAGAAAGAAGAATTTACTACTTCCTTATCACAAGAGACCGACTCCTCCTGCCTCTCTCAGCCTTGTGGACGCCATAGAGATTAAAAGAAAAAAGTGATATTAACCAGAGACAATTCTTTGTTTTAGTGGAATTTATGCATTATGTATGAAATGTATGAATATTCAACAGGCTATTGCTTTTAAGAGATAATCCTTTGTTAACAGGGTCCTTCTCTGAAGCTTTTCGCTCAGGGAGGCACCCAGACGTCTGTAACTTTGTTTTTATTGTCTCGTATTGTCCTAACTCTAAAATTGTTCATTTTTTTTACTCTAATTCTATTTTTATAACCATCTTATTTACTATTAAACTTTTAAAATTTTAAAACAAGTGATTGGCATTTATCACACTGTTCTTTGAATTTTTTGAGGTTTTGTTTTTTTCTTGTTTCTAAGAACTTCCTGAAGAGGGACGAAGAGATTTATTTTTGTTAAAATGATCTGTGAAAACCCCAAGATTCATCAGTTTAAGGCAATATTACTCCAGATACCTAATATGTGAAGTCTCTCATAAGAACCCGAAAACTGATCTGAGGTTCTTGCACACATCAAGCTGAGACTCATACAGGTGACCATCTCACAGCTTGTGGAGTTCAGGATTTGATGAAAGAAATGACAGGGCTGCTGTTGGTACAGTCTACCTTGAAACAGGTCATTATGATTGACCTTGGCTTCCTCTAGTAATTCATCAAGCACCAAGTGCCATTTGAGGTAAAGGAAGGGAAAATGGGAGGAATGACAAGAATCATCTCAAGGTCATGGAAAAGATCTGCAAAAGCAAGTCCAGAGGAGGGCCATATAGATGATTAGAGGGATGAAACACCTCTCCTATCAGGAAATGCTGAGAGAGTTGGGGCGGTTGAGCCTAGAGAAGAAAAGACTGGGGAGACCTCATGGCTGCCTTTCAGTACTTGAAGTGGACCTATAAGAAGGATGGGGACAGACTTTTTAGTAGGGCCTGTAACAACAGGATAAGGGCTGATGGTTTTAACCTGAAAGTGAGTAGATTCAGACTAGATACAAGGAAGAAATTTTTTAAAATGAAGGTGGCAAAACACTGACACAGGTTTCCCAGAGAGGTGGTGATGCCCCGTCCCCAGAAATATCCAAGGTAAGGTTGGATAGGGCTCTGAGCAATCTGATCTAGTTGAAGATGCCCCTGCTCATTGGACTAGATGACCTTTAAAGGTCCCTTGCAACCCAAGCTATTCTATGATACTATTATTTCTGGCAAGCAGAATAATTTTGCTCTCAAGCCATCCCTACATATACTCCCAAACCCATTGCACTGGTCCTTTCTTACCCCTGAACAGAGGAATGCCCTGCAGCCAGCTGCTCCAAGCTCTTTCTTCCACTCAAATGGCACAAAGGGACTGCACAGATCCTTGCTCTATATTTTCCAGTTAACTGTGCTTTTCATCAGAAAACAGAAACAAAAAATTCCAGACAAAGCCCAAAGAGGGTCTTTGAGATGCTCCTCAGTGACTTAAAGAGCTGCACACAGGGTCAAATTCCTGTCTTCTACTGTAGTAATAATGAATGAAGGAAATACCTGAAGGCCCAACTCCAGAGAAACTTTCAGAAGAGTGATGTCTGGCAAGCTGTCCATGAGTGTTGCTATTTTAAATGCATCCTGGGCAAGTTTGAAGATGTGTGATGAGGAGTGTATATTTTTCTGAATGGATTCTAACACTGTTTCCAGTCTCTGAACATCACCTGCAAGATGTAAACAGAATCACCAAAACAGAACAAGCTTCCAAAACATACAGAAATGCATTATAATTGACCTTGCCTTTGCTACGAAATAGTATGTTTCAGTTATGCACATTTTGATTTTATAAACCTTCCATAATGAAATTACATGAACAAAAGACATAAGACCAAAAATTCCTCTAGTGCCTGATGGTGTTAGTGTAGTGCATGGCCAAAAGTCATCCCAGTTTGTGAATTTTAGAAGTGATTTGTCTACTCCTGGATTTCACAGTCTATATTGTGTCAGAAGAACAAAAAGCTGTCTCAACAGCCTCAAATTAAGCCCATTTGGCTACTGTCACCCTGGTTTTTCTGTTTTTTTAAAGCCTTCTGATTGCTTGTAAGATGGACTCAGTCTCTTTAGCTTCTGCACAATATTAGGAGCAGTTTTTGCTTTTTCTAACACATGCTAACATAAACAAACCTTTTGTTTTTCATTCCCTGTCCTTTGTTTACATATTTCTAACCTGAAAACAATTGTAACTGACAGTTGGTCTGGCCATTCAGCTGGGAGGTGATAACCCCAGAAGCCAATCCACAACCAGACCCACAAATGTATAAAAAGTAAGAAATAAATAGGCAGAGAGGCTCTCGGCCTTGGCTCAGCCTTGGGCTCTCTCGGAGGAACATCTCTGCCCTGCAAATCTCTGGTCTTCGTGTGATTGCTTTGCATGCCGCGATCACAGGCTACTATCTAGCTAGTTTAACCACTTTTCTAGAAAATTAAGTGACAGGTTTAAGTCAGTTCAGTTTCTTTTTCCCATTTCAAGCTCCTGTCAGACTGCAATTTGAATTCCTAAACACAAGTTTTATAATCTGTTTATTTAATGAAATATTAAAAGCATACACTTAGTCGAGTACATAATTGACAGCAATGTACCTTTGGCTGCTGTCAGCATGGTAGATGCCAGCTCACACTGCTGGGATTCAATGTGGCTTAGGGTGAACCAGCGGGGATACCGGTTTGGAACAACTGATGCGATGTGGTGTGGACGGGACATATCTCCCAAAGGAGCCATAGATTCCAATACTAGCAACCTGGAATAAGAAAGAAATACTCTTTCATCAAATCATTATTATATTAGGTTACTCATAAGCAAAACTAAAGCTGCAAGAACACTTGACCTTGTTTATTAAATGTGCAGTTTTGGGTATAAAGATATTGGAAAACCACTTATTTTCTTGGGGAATCTTAAAAGTCCATTTCCCAACTTGCCTACATCAGCGAGCATCTGTAAGAATTCACAGGACAATTAAGCCATTGTGCTGATTTTGGCTGAGGTAGGGTGAATTTTCTTCATGGTGGCTAGTATGGGGCTATGTTTTGGATTTGTGGCCTTTGCTGCTTTTTGCACTGCCAAACTGGCGAGGAGGCTGAGGGTACATGGGAGGTTGGGAGGACACAAATGACTGGGACAGGTGACTCAAACTGACCAAAGGGATATTTCTGACTGTATGGCCTCATGCTCATTATATAAAGTGAGGGGAAGAAGGAGGAAGGGGAGGACATGTTTGGAGTGATGGCATTTGTCTTCCCAAGTCACAGTTGTGCATGATGGGCCCTGCTTTCCTGGAGATGGCTGAACAGCTGACTACCCATGGAAAACAGTGAATCAATCTCTTGCTTTGCTTTGCTTGTGTTCATGTGTTTTGTTTTACCTGTTAAACTGTCTTTATCTTAACCCAGGAATTATTTTGCTTTTACCCTTTGGATTCTCTCCCTGATCCTGCTGATGGGGGAATGAGCAAGCGACTGTGTGGGGCTTGGTGGCTGGCTGGGGTTAAACCATGACAGACATTCACTAGCCAAGGGAGCAGATACTTTCTGCATCATCCATAGAGTTGAAGCTTTTTTCCCCCTGCCTTGTTTCAGTCTTTGAACCACAGTCCTCAGGAAGGAAAGTGGAGTAGTTCTCCATCATACTGAGAACATGTATTTTCCAATATTTGGAATATATTTTCTTCACTTGCATATGCTCAAAGTAAGGGAGAAGGATATTCAACAAGTCATAAGGTTTTTGACCTTGCAATAAATTCAGACATACCAAAAAAGACATTTTGCTGTTCAAGTATGAAGTAATTTTAAAAGTCCTTAAACTGTAGTCTACCAATAATAATGTGCATGTTAATACGAAATATTTCCCTTTTGTTTTGTATCAAGAGTCAAATTTCTTCCCTAGTACTACTGAGACACCTCTATATAGCTTTATATATGTAAAAATAAAATACATATAAATTCCCCAGCTGATTTTTTCCAAGCACAGAGTGGGGGGACAAAAAATTGCATTATTAAATTGTTTCAACAAACAGGAAAAATCCTAACTAACATAATGCAAAAAGGATTATTAGGTTATGAGTAACAACAAATAGACAAAGATCATGAAGGGAAAATCTATCACTGAATTTCATTGCCCGCTTCTACGTTCCTTTGCTGTGAAAAGAAATGCTGTTGTGAATTGATGGCTTTCATGCAATTTTGGCAAGATTAAGGAACATTATAACAAGCACAAGCAGATTTAGCATTCTTCACTTTTCTGCCCTTTGAAACACCAATTTAGCTAGGTTTTAGCAAAGCTACTTTGTGATTAAACACCACCATTAAAGGCTGACTCACAAAGCCTCAGTTGAAATTCAGACTTAACAGGGAATCAGCCAAACAAAGCCAAACTGAGAGTTCACATTTCAAGTGAACAGTCAGCTAGGTCACTGCAGATCCACATTCTCCAAGGCTGTACTCCATATGTTTCAGAGCTGCAAGCAGAGAACTGTAGACAAAAGTGACCATCAAGGATAGCACACCCTGTCCTTGCAGCCCTGAGGTGCATGCATGAAAGGCCTTACAGTCTCAGATTCCATTGATTTCACACTAAGTGTTCCACACACTAAAAGATTTAAAAAAAAAAAAAAAAAGGAAATAGCAACAGATGATAATGAATGATGAGAGGCAAAATACGCCAGAGTTGCCATCATGGGTCAATGACCTGTGTAGACTGACACTAAATACTTATGTCTGGAGAGCAACTAGCTGTTGTCTTGGGAAGTTAGCTTCTTTCATAAACGTTCAAGTGAAGAACACCTCTAAAAGCATGAGCAACCATGCAGATTTCTATGTGGAAACATTTTAGCCATGCCATAAAGGAAGAAATGGTTAAATTTCTCTCTTATGATCCATTCCATCTCACAAACATGAGACATATATTTGTATTGGGTTTGCACAGCCAGGTTTTGGTAGTTGGGGGGCTACAGAGGTGGCTTCTGTGACAAGCTGCTAGAAGCTTCCATAATGTCTGGCAAAGACAATCCCTGGTTGTTCCAAAGATGGACGTTCCACTGACCAAGGTTGAGTCAATTAGAAATGGTGGTAACATATTTAAGGAAGAAAAACAGAAATTGTTGTGTATTTTTAATTTCAGCCAGAGAAGAGGGAGATGAGAACATGTGAGAACAACTCCACAGACACCAAGGTCAGTGAAGAAGGAGGCAGAGGAGGTGCTCCAGGCATTGGAGCTGGGATTCCTCTGCAGCCCGTGGTGAAGAACACCGTGAAGCAGGCTGTTCCCCAGCAGCCCATGGAGGTCCATGGGGATGCAGAGATCCATTCACAGCCCATGGAGGACCCCCATGCCAGAGCAGGTAGATGTCTGAGAGGAGGCTGTGACCCCAAGGGCGACCCATGGAGACAGGGGCCCTGCTCCCATGCTGGAGCTGCCTGACCTTGGAGAACTGCACCCTATGGAAGAATGACCCATGCTGTAGCAATTTAGGGATGACTGCTGTCTATGGGATGGACTCACTGCAGCAGTTTGCAGAGAACTGTTGCTCGTGAGATGGACTCACATCAGAGAAGTTTGAGGAGAACTGTCTCCCATGGGAGGGACCCCACAGTGGAGCAGGGGAACAGCTCCTCTCCCTGAGCAGTGGCAGAAGCCACAGGTGATGAACTGACCATAACCACCATTCCCTGTCTCCTTGTGCTGCTGGGGTAGGAGGCAGAGCTGGAAGGAAGGAGGGGTGTGGGGAAGGTGTTTTTAGTTTTATTTTACTTCTCATTATCCTGCTCTGATTTTGTTAGTGTAATAAATTCAATGCATATCTCTAGGTTGAGCCTGTTTTGCCCATGATGGTATTTGATGAGTTGTTCCTCCCAGTCCTTATCTCAACCCATGAACCCTTTGTTAAACTTTCTCTCCCCTATCCAGCTGAGGGGGGGAGTGAGTGAGTGGCCTTGGTGGGTACCTGGTGTTTGGTCAGTGTCAACCCACTACAACTTCAGTCTTCCTGTTTTCTTTCTTCCTTCCCCCCCCCTCAAAACAACATTTAGGTTTAGTTAGTTATTAATTTGGTTTGTATCAGGAGTGCTTTGTATACTGAAGTATCACTTTGGTATGAATGGAAAAAGTAAACAAAGTTCTTTAAAAGAATTTTTGAGAAGTTTCAAGGAACACAGACATGGAATAGAAAGTGTCTGCATCTTCTGTCGCTGCAGTTCAAGATAGCAGTCCACATTTCTTAAGAGGGCCAAATATATTAAAAAAAAATTAAAAATGCATCAGTAAATAATATTAAAAATCTGAATTCCCATCTGCCTTAAAAGTGATGCTGAGAGCAATAGAGAACAGCCCTGATTATGCTGATGTCTCCTGTGATGTTACCACATAGAAACTAACAGACAGCTCTTTCTTATACTGGTCTTTGAGAAGCAACTTCTTTGGCTGAGATGGCACCTTCATGCCAAAAGATGGCTGAAGCTCCCCATAATCAATGAGAGATTTGGATTTTTCAGTGCCTTGCTTGTTTTTCCAGCTGAGAAAGGAAATTTCCAGAAAAGAAGTTATCAGTTATGATTTGTTTCTGGGGAAAACCCAAATACTTCTTAAAGAGGAATGGCATGCTGCCATAACATTCCCTGAAGCATTCAGTGCACTGTGCAAAGTTACTCATAGATGTCTATTCTAGCCTTTCAATGTGGTCTTGGTAGTTTAGTTTAAGGAGGAAAACTCCCCACAATATCTGAGAAACACTTTAATGTAGTGACTGAAACTGAATACAAGGACACAAGTGTACTTTACAAAATTGATCTTTTTAAAATTCTAATTCTAAAAATTCTAATTCAAAAATTCTAATTGTAAGCAGCAAGTATACAAAGTTGCTTCTCATATTTCTTACATTCCTTCCCTAACACCCACTGTTAGACACTCTGGGAGGAAAAAAAACCCAAACAGGCTAATCAGAGCTTTGGCCTGACTTGATGGTAGCTATGTTTTGTTCTTATGCATGCCCTCTCATTTAGTCCTTTGAACCTGGGACTATTTTCTCCTCATTTGGCTTTCTAGAGTGTGCTAGTTTGATAGGTTGGCAGCAGGTTGATAATATAGAGATGTTTTCATTATTGCTGAGATGGGCTTACACAGATGCAAGGCCTTTGCTGCTTTTCGTACTGCCACACTGGGGAGGGGCTGGGGGTGCATGGGAAGTTAAGAGGAGACACGGCCGGGACAGGTGATTCTGAGACATTAATTTTGAGGAACTAAGGATTTTTAGGAAAGTTAAGATAATAAGTTGCTGAATTAGCTGAAGTAGATAGGTAATCTTTGTTCGCAGTTAACAGAAGCCGGATCTTAGATAAGCTACCCCGGATCTTGTAACTAATTTCTTATCAGGTTTATGTTTATGTAGTTGTGCTTGTAATGAAAAACAAAATGTGGCAAATAGGACATAAGATAGCTGCAGATTTCCTGCTTAAAGGAACACAGGAAACTGTAAGTTCTACCAAGGATCCATTTGTCATGAATGCATTGAAAAGGTAGAAAGGTCAGGATGAGGAAGACTCATCTTACTTCCTCATTTTGGGCGACCCCTCCCCAGAATAGACCCCCGACTCATTTTAAGAAACAAAGTACACATGCTTAATAGCCTTTTTGCCAATTAGCATACGAAGCGAGGAATGGGAGGTGACAGGGGTATGAATATGTATTTGTATTTTGGATATTCAACACTTTTGTAAATAAAAGGCTTTGTAATTTCCTGTGAATTTCGCAGTTCGAATTAGGGAAATATCCCATGTGCTGCCCGGCCGTAATAAACATACACTTTCTAACTTAAAACTGTTAGAGAGTTTTTGTCCATCACAGTTGGGTATCGATACTAGATCAATACCCATATTTCTTTAATAAGTCAATTCAAACTGACCAAAGGGATATTTCAGACCATATGACATCATGATCAGTATATAAAGTAGGGGGAAGCAACTAAGCAGCAGGTGATCCTAAGACTGTTGGTGAGGTGCCTCTTTCCTCATTTCCTTGCCACTAGCGTCATATATACGCAACCACATCAGTAAAAGAACACACACATGTGCTAAAGCTGTTGTTCAATACAAAACCACAAGTCCCAGTAGTGAAATTCTAGGATTTGTAACATAGAATGCTGTTTTATAATTGTATATAAACACTAATTGTACATTTATAAATTATACTGTAGTTAGTACAGACATCGATTTCTTTTACAGATGACAGAACCAAAGTGTTGTGGTTTAACGGATTGGTTTTTAGTTGGGGAGGGGAGTCCACAGAGTGCAGGGGTGGTTCCCTGTGGGGACCTGGCAGAACCAATCAACTGGCTAGTTTTGAAGAACGAATCAGCTGGCTATTTTTTGAAGATTGACACCCAGTTAAACCACTTAGAAGAGTTGAACACTCCTCTCTGGAAAAACACATTTAAAAACAAAGCCTGGGAAAAACTCTCTTGCTTCCGGCCTTTGAACAGGTAACTGGCCAGGCTGGTGCCATACAGCCAGCACGGCCGGGCCGGGCCAGGCCAGGCCAAACTTTGCTGCAGCACTGACCCCTTCCTGGTAAGCCCGCCTGGCCCCATCCCGGCAGGGCGGCTGGGGCCCCTTCCCATCAGGGTCAGGCCCCTTCCAGGCTGAGTCTGCCAGTCCATGTTACCAGGGGGCCATCCCAATGCCAGGAGCAACCACGCAGCTGAGACCAGCACCAGGAGTGGCCCCGTGGTCAGCCCTGGGGGCGGCCCCGAGGCCAGGAGTGGGCAGGGCCAGGAGTGGCCACGGGGCCGGGACTGCGCGGCCGAAATCGGCATGACTGGGACAGCATGGCTGCCTAGGCATGGCTCGCAATGAACTTTGTTTAGCCGCTTTTAGCCAGCCATGCTGTAGACAGAAGGAAAAAAAAGGCAGCAGCAGCTTTTCTTGTTTTCGGCACTCCGCATGAAGAAAAGCGCTGAGTAGAGCCAGTGGCCAGTATGGCTCACACAGTGTCAGTGGAGACCACGTGACCAGCAGCGAGAGGCACGGCGAGCGATCTCCCAATGTAGAGGCTAGATGAGATCAACCTTTCAGCAGTGCGTAACTCTTTGAAAACTGTTTCAGTTGATAAAGCTTGAGAACAAATGAACCTACAAACACCAATTCTCTCCCGAATCAGGAAAAGGAAAGAGTGAAGACACATAGAGAAAACAACATGGGACACTGAGGTCAGTGAAGGAGTCAAATTCTAGATGGGAGGGGATTGAGGAGATGCCTTAGTCTTGGGCTGGAATTCTTTTGTAAGGCTATGGTGAAGATATATTTGATATATTGGACTTTGGGTTTTTTTCCTGTAATTCATGGAATGCATTGGGGGAGGATGTAGCATCCTAACTACAGCCATGAGCAGAAGCATCAGTGTTGAAATAAGCAGATGTTGCAGTAGCTTTGATCCAATGAGAAGTCTGAACAGAGAGAAATGAGAGAGATGAGAAACCTTGCCTCAGGAATAGAAGAAGAATACCTTTGTTTCCCAGAGATGGACGAAGAGAACTTTTGCATTTATGTTAGAACAGCTCATCCTTAAAATAGTACCCCATAAGTTGACATGGCCCATGAAAGTAACTGTGGGAAAGCTGCAAGGCATGGGAGGGACTTTACACTGCAAACAGATTTTCCTTTCCCGGGCAGCTGATTCGCTATGACACCGAAGCCTCAAGAGAACTGTTTCTTCTGGAGAAGTTTCCATAGCATGGCAAGAGAGATTCCTCTCCCTAAGAGAACTGAAGAAAGACTATTCTAGAGGTGGTAAACTGACTGAAAGTCCCAGGTTTTGTCTCTTTATGTTGTCAGTGGGAAAGAAAAGAGGGTGTGGGGGGAGAAGTGTTCTGAAGGTTTTATTCTGATTTCTTATTATTTTTATTTTAATTCTGTTAACAAAGTTTTCTTAATACCCTTTAAAATTTTGAGTCTGTTTTGCCTTCCTCCTCCTAATGCTTATCTCACAGCAGGAAATGAGTAAATAATTCTAGTGGGTGCACTGGTGTTTGGCCAGCACTAAACCCAATACACAAAGTAATTTCTCCTTAAACAGAACAGTGCTTTTAGAAAAAAAGGCTAGGTCTTGACTACCAAGCTTTTTCCCATTTTTCAAAATGCTACTGGTGTTCTTTCTAGATGACTTGTGAATACATACCGCATGGCTCTCAGTGCACTTTTGTATGCCAATTCAGCATCATGAGGTAGGAGACAGGTGAAAAGATACTTGGCGAATGTGTGCATTGGAACACTCTCTCGATGGATGACTTCACCTAAACCGCTATATGGTCCAGCTGTGGGAAAGAAAAAGAGAATATCAGTCTTTACAGACTGTTAAAACTCAACTTCTGGACCTTTAGAACCCATTCATTACACCTTGAGTTAGAGTTGGTATTCAGAGACAGCTTGCTGTACAAAAGGTAAAGGTCTATTGATATGTCTGTAAAATATATTGCAAGTATATTAAATACCATCTATTCTTTGAGACAACAAGATACATTGCAAACTATATAGTACTAAGCACACTACCAATGCACATACAAATGACAGAATGGTCCCAGGGCTCCATGGGGCTCCTTCAGTAAATCTATGCTATGCAAAAGTAGAAGGTGATAATCCTAGCTTTGCCTCTGTATAATTATAGTGTATACATTAATTCCTATGTACCCTCTGTTGGTGTATAACTCTGTTATCACAAATCCACAGGAAAAAAAAAAAAAAAAAAGTGGCTACAGTGGAAAACCAGGTATCTTTAATTGATCTTACATGACTAATCAGTCCAGCAGCACCTGATCCTTATTAATGTCTCACTTGACATTAGTCATTTGAATAACCCTTTGGTTTAGACTTGGTCTCCAGAGAAGACTAGGTCAGATCTTGCATCAAAGCTGCTTTTGTTAGTCTATTATAGCCACATAATCTTAAAAGTTATATTTGTTGTGGGGAAACTATTCCCATTGTTGGGGCAATAGATTTTGCTCACACTCAGTGCAGTACTTCATAGCAGCAGTGTTGAGACTGACAACAGAAATGACAATTTTAAAAAATTGCATGAAACTGCTTGCTGAGTTCTGAGTATTCATAGTGCATAGGAATTCCATTTTTGCATTTTTTTCTGCAACCTTAAGACTGTTATTCCTATTAATAGGAATATTGTGTCAAGCAGTTTTTTTACTTCAGTGGCTACAGGTTCAGATGTTAAACATCACAAGATACAGAATAAGAATCTTACATTAGGTATTATTGGACAATTATTGCACAAATAGCAGCCAGCAGTCCTAGAGATTCTAACCCACCACACTTGGATGGATGAATGACTCTGTGAGCACACTTCTTCATTGTAGTCACATGAGTCATAGTTTCCAGCAGTAGTTCAAACTAACATGACTGACCCTTCACTGAAGCAGATGAATACTCACAAAATTTATTCAATCACTTCTGCTGCATGGGATGATGAACTCGACAAGCGAGAGATGTTAACAACTTAGACCAGCACAGCTGTTTCAGCAATGTTTTTGACTGGTGCCTTAGCACAAAATGCAAAGATAAAAATCACTAGGCATGAAAAAAATCTGAGCTCCATAGGTGGGCATTTCTGAAGGCTGGAACTGATCACAATGGAAACATCAATGATGATTAAGTAGGTGACAGTGTGTCTCAATCATTTTAAATTGAAAGCCATTCAAAACTAGCTGGCATTGCTTGTATGAAAGAAGCCATTTCATGTCTGTTTGCCACTTGGTGGTCCATTCAGAAACGCAGTTAGAAGACAAAGAATAAATGGCAAAGCATTTATATGAAAATGGATTCCGCCATAAACTTAGCAGTCAAAAAAAAAAAAAATAGAACAGTTCTTGCAACAGTCTTATGTTCTGCTTTCCCATGCATTCAAACGGTAGCTACACACAGCATGCATTAATCTGCATTAACTTGCATTAACAGCATAAAAATCAACCTAATACTGGATTAAACTTTCTTTACTATATCTACAAAACTTCAACTATAAAACCACAATTGATATGATTAGAATCTTAAATCACTGCATACTTTTTCCTCCATGAGATCTGGCAGTTTCTGCATAACTTAAACTGAAGTTATTGCAGAAAAGCCAGATTTCTCAACACACAGTAACGCAAGACCATTGTTGCATGCTGCTCACCACAGTAATTTTGTAGGTAGCTATTTTAGCAGGTTTCCTGCTATGATCACTTGTTTACTACTCTAAGAAAAAAGTATATCACTGATCACAGTTGTAAAATAGAAGTATCAGAGAATACTTGAGATAAATCCTGCCTTTTCCTCATACAGCATCCTGACCAGTAAACAGATGCAACGGTGATTTTATAATCCATATGATCCCTCTATGGTGGTGAATAGCTGGATCCAGCAAGAAGCTATTCTTGTCCAAAGGCCATAAAGCAGCAACTCTCCTTATGGTGCAGCTTCTCTACAGTTTCAAATGGTACCACCAGTAGGTACCATAGTCTTTAAGGATCTGGGCAGTAATAGTGACTCAAAGCTGAGAACCCTAAAAAACATACTGCATCTCCTCTATTAAAGAAATAGTTTTAAAAGACAAATGTCTTACAGAAAGAAAGCAAAACCTGACTGCTGTGTAACAATCTTCACAACTTACCTAGAGCTGTATCAATCTCCCCACCATCCCTTGAGAAAGCACTCAGAACTTGGACCATGCCTTTAGATGTTTCCTTTAAATTTTTTTCCTCCAGTTAAAAACCCCCCAAAACTAGAATAGCAATCTTAGAACCTACAAGACTACTCTTTGAAAATAAGGCTTAAGTGTTATATGTCAGGCCTTTTTAAAAGCTAAGGCAAAAACATACACTTTTTGTACAGATTTTATTGCAATACACAACTGCAATTCCCAAACACAAGTTATTTTTCTTAATCAAAATTTAGTCACAAGACCAGGCCATAAGCCTTAGTATTTGTCCATATACTTAAATTTTCAGGTATGATACAAACTTCAGCAGCAACTCATATTCCTAATTTCTACAAAGGAAATGTTATATTTCTGTCCCAGCAAATTTAAGTTAATTTTCTGAGCTCTTCACTGGGGAATAGAGGTAAAAATCTTCATACATTTAGAAAGATGCCAGTCCTTTTTCAGGATACAAATGACATTTTGAAATTTACTACCCAAGAACTGTTGATGATAGCTGATGTCTATATTATTCAATTGTGAGCCTGGATTGCATAATTAGGATACTGAACAAATCTAAAGAAGAAAATGCAATAAAAATTAAAGGCTTATAGGTTAGTAGATGCCTTATCTCTATAGTCATGTGTTAGCTGATGTTTGATTTTCCTAAGAGATTGGAAATAAAATTTTGCTGGAGTTCTGCATCAAAAAACATCTTAAGAGTATATAAGGCAGTTTCCATTGGAATACTAACTCCGTGGGCTTGTGTAAGTGAAGACAGTTTTAAAAGGCAGTTAGCATCTACGTTGAGCTACCTTCTAATAGGAAGACTGCTTGTTTTCGAAAAATCTTCACCAGAGTATCATCCAATTCAACTTCCTGTAGCTTAGAAATGAGTTGCTCCTCATTTCGACAAACCTTCTCTTGTGCATACAAGCCATCTGGCATTATTCGTTGCTGTCCCAGCCCTATCAATGCTACTTCCACAGCCAGCGTTAAATAAGATTCCCCTTCTTCTAAAAACTTGTGTGCAGGCAGGTGCTGGTACTCCAGAGATTTGCATTGCCCCATGTTCTCTGTAAAGGGTGACACAAAGAACAACACATCAGGAAATCATTAAAATCCATAATCTGCCTATAATGCCACATTTTCAAATGCTTCCTCTGTCAGTATTCATTTTTAAAAAATATTTTAATTATGAGTGCAATCTCAATATCCAATTATCCAATATAAACTGCCTGATGCAATTTCACATCACAAAAATACACAAAACAATTAGGTTTTTAAAAATCCACTCTAGTAAAAATAAAAGTTTTCATTTTAAACTGCATGATTTGGAGAAAGGCAGTTTCTCCAGCTTTGTGTTAATAAGGCCAACACTGGATGATCTATTTCAATTTTTCCCCCCACCTCTTTCTGTATCTCCTTAAACCTTTGATGTTGTATAAGTGGAAAGGGAAGGTGCTTATATACCTGCATAGATTTCAGTTGAAGTTATTAGGATTATGCAAATACAGTAGGCCTGGGAACTCCACAATTTTAAAGCATTGTTTGCTAAAGCTCTCTTCATGCTTTTTTATTTGTTAGTTGTATTTATGATAAACACGCATACTGTTTCTGACTTTTATTAACACTAGAAATGATACTTTTAGTAAAGATTACTTGTAAATTCCACACAGACCAAACCATAATTGCTTTAAGGAGTACTACTGAATGATTTGGCACTTCACCAATACATCGTATGACAAAATGCTATATCAACCTCTAGCAGTTTACAGTCAGTTTGGGGACAAAAAGTTGTAATGTACAGATGTAAGGAGATGGACAGCTGCAGCAAATGAGATGGCAAAATGCATTTAGTAGATTGTATATATGAGTGTAGGGGGAATTTACATTTCAACACACACTACTTTTATTTCATGGTGTTGTTTTGGATTCTTTTTTCTAATTGCAAAGAATCTGATTTCTTTTAATTAAAGTTCTTCCAGAATTGGTGGATATAGGATTAGAAGTTTATTGAAGAAAATCTAATTGAATAAAATAAGTTTTGAGGAAAAGCCCCAAGGAGATTTGTGATGTACATATAAAGGATCTATAGGTAGAGGAATGACTCAAGTTTCTGGCCACACATAAGGTGATAAGAAACTACCACAGAGGTGGAACGAGACTAAGGAACAAATCAGTTAAGCTCCCGAAAAGCAAATACTGAAGTTAGAATGGGCATATACATCCTGTCCGAAATCATGTATCAATACTACAATGCTATTTTTTAATTCATAACCTTTATAAACCATGTACTTTATAGACCATGTGTGTTATAAATTTTAAGTGCTTTGTCATCACTTTGAAGTATTATGTACACTTGTAACTAAGAAGTCAAATAATATCCTGGACCGCATAAGAGGATCAGAGGTGATGATCCTTCCCCTCTTCTCAGTACTGGTGAGCCCACACTTGGAGTGCCATGTTCAGTACTGGGCTCCCCATGGATGTACTGGAGCAGATCCAATAAGGGGCCACAAAGATGATTAAAGGACTGGAGCATCTCCCATATGAGATACTGAGACAGCTGGGATTGTTTATCCTGGAAAAGAAAAGGCTCAGGAGGATCTTACCAAAATATACAAATATCTATTGGGAGAATGTAAAGAAAACAGAGCCAGACTCTTCTCAGTGGTATCCTGTGACAGGACAAGAGGCAATGGGCACAAACTGAAATACAGGAAATTCCATCTGAGTATAAGAAAACACTTTTTTACTGTGAGGATGGTTAAACACTAAGACATTGCCCAGAAAGGTTGTATGGTGTTCATTCTTGGGACTATTCAAAACTCAGCTGGACACAGTCCTGGGCAACTTGCTATAGGTGACCCTGCTCTGATCAGAGTAGGTGGACTAGATGATCTCCAGAGAAGCCTTCCAACCTCAACAATTCTGTGATTTCCTGTAATTTCTCCAAAAGAGGATAGAGCAATGTATGTAAAGAGGGTTGCTGCTATAGACTCTTATTCAGTTTTATTTCAAGTGTAAAATACTGAATTGCCTTCAAGAATGAGTTACTGGTAATTTTTGAAGGATTCTTATAACAGTTTTACTTTAAACATTTTCTCTACCTTGTGTTTTCTTAGGGAATGCAAATGTGAGTTCTTATACTATAAAGACACTGGCTTTGAAGTTAATTGGGAAAGGTAGAAAAATGTCTCTGGTTACTGAAAACTTAGAGAAGACTGCTCCCTTTGCATGGCCTTACCTGTGAAGTCTGAGAATCCATGGAAGCTCTCATCATCCACCCTGCAAGCTTCAATCAGGCTACTGAAGAGGGTGCCAATTGGATCCAAAGGATGTCCCACCCAACCTTCAAGATTTGTTATTGAGGTTACTCCTATTTGAAGAAGTTCTGTGACAGAAAAGATGAAGGGAGAAGGGAGGAAAAGAGAGTATGTATTATCCCCTCAAAACATATATAGAAGTAAAATGGATTAAAATGCTCTTTTGCTTACAAAGAAAAAATATCTCTCAGTGTGAATTCATTGCCCTTTGTAAATATGTTAAAAGAGGAAAAAAAGAAAATGGACAAAGATCAAACATTTTGAGGATTAGCAAAGTACATTATGGGTCAAGAATTTCAATTGCAGTATCTTTTGAAATCTCTAACTTGATACCAGTAACTTCTGAAATGTCTGCTGAAAAATTATGGTAAAGACTTCTTTGGTAAAATATTCATCACTGTTTCCTTACTCAAAAGATGCAGTACCATTTTCACATTTTAAGTGAAGCTGATGGCACTGAAATAAAATATTCTGAAATGTTCAGTTTTAATAAATAAAATATGAACTTATTGCATCTGAACATTTCTTGAAGTAATAAACTCACAATGACAGTTCCTAATAAAAAAAAAAAGGAAGAAAAAAATGATAATGTGTTTAAACGAGGTATAAAATTTAAAAATTGTCCTATAAGTGCATTTTTTGTAATTTTAAAGTTTCAGTCAACAAATACCTTCCATGGATACTTTGTTTTGTAGCCCTCATCCATCAATCAGTTACAACATGAAAAAAATTGTTTAGCACAATGAATTGAAGGAAGTGCTGCTGTGGTAAAAGATGCTAGAGATGACTCAAATCCCTTTTTTAACTAAGAAACTTATGTCAGTAGTTCCCCTTCAACTCCCCACCTTTTTCTCATAGACTCATACACAACTGAACTATGAGAGATCAGGTGTTTTATGGGTGACCATTTAAAAATTGTATACAAGCCATTCATATAGAGATTTAACTTTAAATCATGCAGCTGATTCCATGAATGTCAGATCAGTCATATGAATGAAAGCTAAGTAGAAGCATGTGGTAGTTGCTGAACTGAAACTGTAGCTGCAGAATTATTCTCCTTATAAAGAAGACAAGTATATTTTGAACTATTAAAACAAAATGGTTTAAATTTCAAACATAAGAGTGAAAAAACTGAAACAAAACTGAGTAACAACACAGAAATTACAGACTTTATGTTAAGGAAAGATATATTACATGATAAAAAGACTAAGAAAAAAATCTCCTAATTAATAATGCAAAGTGCTTTTAAGTTTTGTTGAAATCTAGGATCCACAATAGTGCTCAAAATTTCTTCCTTGGGTGTTGTGAAATG